>JAXQQM020080962.1:0-180206 GCA_034641835.2 Pinus albicaulis | reverse complement strand
AAATGTTTTTGTGCTTTGAAGATTAAGGGAATTTTTGTTGAAAATGGCAACAAGAAACAGTGAAGGAGGCCTCCTGAAACATCTTTCCTGATCCTAGTTGGAAAGTGATCACCTAAACTAGGTGGGGACCACACATGTGATTTTTTGTTGAAAAGTCTATTTTTAGACTATGTCTATTTTTAGACATATGGATCATGGACTGGGAGCTGCAGTATGATATTCTTGGAGGATTGGTCATGTTGGTAAAAATAGATGGATCTCTATTTTTAGCATTTAGGTCAAAGTCTATTTTTAGACTGGCGGGCAAAAAATAGAACAGTCAAATATTATTTACCCTTAATAATATTTGGACTCTAAACTTCAGTTTACTCTCTTGGAGCACTTCAGTTTGACCCCCGGAGGTGGGGCATGCAGCTGCCAGAAGGATTTACACTTTTCCTATGGTTTAGTTGAGCTAATGCATGGTTGACTTCAGTTAGAGCTCAAGTGGCGGAGTTCGGTGGAGTTGATGCGACAATTAATGGAGATGGTGTTCTGGTTAACTAGTTGAACTAGTTGTATTTAGTTTAACTGGCTAATACACTAGAGATGAGTTGTGTGAATTAAATATTATTTAATTCACAAATTATTAACTCAGTATTCAACTAAAGAACACGTCAGTTTAACTCAGTGCATGGACAGTTCAGTGGTGACAAGTGAAAGAGGTAGATGAAAGGGTTGAGTTACCTATCAGTTGCGACATTAGTTGTGCATGAGATTTGCACCACACTTGGAGGAAATTACCAATGAAAATTTCGTAGTTGGAGCCAGTGAGATTCGAACTTGGATCTCTATTTAGACCAGCCTTGATTGCGCAATAGAGGCAGGGAAATTAGTGGGTGTGTTTTGAACCTGTGACTTGTTCAAAACCAAGCTAGTTTTTGTGTAGCTTTGGCAGATAGTACTAAGTACTTGTGAGGAGTTTGTACTATGTATTTTCTGCATGTTCTCTCCATCTAATATATAGAATATCTGAGGGGTTTTCAGCTATAAGCTTTCCCCATACATACTGTGTTAATGTGTGTGATGATTTGATGTGCTATCACTTCTATTCTTTCCACATGTGACAATTAATTGTAGAAGAGATTATGTGTTATGCATGCAATTCGAAATTGATGTGTGATCAGGTTAATCTCCATTGAATAAGTGATTTATTCAGCAAATTTCTACATGGTATCGAAGCAATATTAATTGTCGAGATCTATTACGGTGATTGCAAACTTATTTCCTCGGACAGAGTCTGCATACGGGCCAGGTAGCCTTCAGATTCATCTTTCTTCGGAAAGTGAAAGGTCTGGTAAATGCCCCTTGCTGTCAATCTCTGATTTGGAAATAATTTGTTCTCAAGTTTAGATCGGAAGCGATTGAGTTATCAGCTGGTGGTGAAATTCGAATTTGCAGATTTGTGTTCTTGGTGCCGCGGGGAAAATGTCTTTCAACGGTTTGCAACTCGAATATGCCTTGGAAGGGAGTTCGAAATATGTTGCATGGAAGGACCGCATGGAGGTTGTCTTAGATGATAATGGGCTGTTGGAATTCATGGAGAAAGAGATTCCAAAGCCTACTTCAAATGATGTTGCTGTTGTGGAAGCCTGGCGAAAGAAACAAGCAAAGTGTCGAAGGATCCTGTTGGAGGGCGTAAAGGATCACATTGTATCCAGCCTGCATGGAAAGGCTTCTCCATATTTAATGTGGAAAGCTTTGATGGATCTATACCAAAGCAAGAGCGACCAAAGGAAGCTGGCGCTCAAAGATAGACTCAGGAACATCAAGATGGAGAAAGGCGACAGTATCGCCAAATACCTCACGAAGTTCACTCAATGCAGAGATGAGCTGGGAAGTGTGGGGGTGACTGTCAAAGATGAGGACATGGTATACCTGGCTCTCCTTGGTCTTCCGAAGGCTTGGCATTCCTATCAGGATAGTGTCAATGGTCGGGAGAAGTTGCCGAGATGGGAGCGATTGTGGTCGGATCTCATGCAAGAGGAGATCAGGAGGATTACTAGGGACAGATCTTCATCAAAGGTATCTGTTGAAGAAGACTGTGCTTTGGCTGCCAAAGCAAGGAAGGGGAAGGGCAAGGAGAAGGCTTCTCAATCCAGTGCGGATGGTAAAGAGCGTGACATGTCCAAAGTGAAGTGTTTTCACTGTCACGATCATGGACATTACGCCACGAATTGCCCAAAGAAGAAGAAGAACAAGTAGGCTGCTGGAGCTGCAGCTGGTGAGGCTCTTGCCTCGCAATTTGAGCTGGACTTCTCATTGATCGCATGCATTTCTTCTAGTGCATTGGGATCGGGGTGGTATATTGATAGTGGCGCTTCCTTTCACATGACGGGAGATGCAAATCTTTTCAGTGACTTGGTGGAGAAAGGTCTCCAGATGCATGTTGAGTTGGGCGACGGTGGACGATACAATGCGACCGGAATTGGTACCATAACCTTTCAGAGGGAGTCAGGTAAGCTCATTCTTTTACAAGAATTATTGCATGTACCAGGTCTAACAAAGAATCTGATCTTAGTCGCAATGTTAGAGGATAAAGGGTATGAAGTTGTCTTCAGAGAAGGAAAAGTTTTCCTTCAGCACAAGGCGACGGGACAAGTCAAGAAGGTTGGAATTCAGGCAAAGAATCTCTACAGACTTGAAGTAGATGGGATTTCTATGGAGCTTCCTACTGTTGGGAAGCGGAAGGAAGACATGCAACTGAAGCTTGAGAGGGAGCAAGTGTTGCATGCAGGCGAGAAAGACATGCAATTGAAGCTTGAGAGGGAGCGGGTTTTGCATGCAGGTGATAGTGAACCTCGGGATGTGGAGCAGCCACAAGAGGATCATGGAGTGGAAGAGACCACTCATGCAGAGAAATTTCATGCCAGATCGGCAGAGGGAGTGCATGCAGCTATACCACCAGGTGTAAGGTGGGGCGACATGCATGATTAATCCCATGAGGAGATTTCTGGGCAGATTCATGAGATGGTGTGGATCTCATGGATTGAACCTGGCTACGAGGTGCCCACAGCATGGCAGTAGCAAGATCATTTGGAGTGATGCAGGCAGATCAAAGTGACAGTGTCGGATACTGGAGCGCGGATCAGAGTTGACAGCAAGTGCAAGAGTGCATGGGTGCAAAGAGTCAACAGCGCAGTGGTTCCTGATGACATGTGCAGTTGGCCAAGCAGAAGTCGAAGAATTTGATGATAGATGCTAGATACATCAAGACTGATTGAGTTGTTTGGAGCCTATTCAGTTTCAGAGGAGTTGCAGAGCAGATGCATGGAGTTGCATGGCGCTTGTGGAGGTTGCAGGGCGAATGCATGGAGTTGCATGTCGCATGCAATGACATTCCTTTCTTGTTGAGAGGGAGTGTTGAAAATGGCAACAAGAAACAGTGAAGGAGGCCTCCTGAAACATCTTTCCTGGTCCTAGTTGGAAAGTGATCACCTAAACTAGGTGGGGACCACACATGTGATTTTTGTCGAAAAATCTATTTTTAGACTATGTCTATTTTTAGACATATGGAGCATGGTCCGGGGATTGCAGTATGTTATTCTTGGAGTATTGGTAATGTTGGTAAAAATAGATGGACCTCTATTTTTTGGACCTATAGGTCGAAGTCTATTTTTAGACTGCCTATCCTAAAAATAGGGAAGTCAAATATTATTTACCCTTAATAATATTTGGACTCTAAACTTCAGTTTACTCTCTTGGAGCACTTCAGTTTGACCCCCAGAGGTGGGGCATGCAGCTGCCAGAAGGAAATACTCTTTTCCTATGGTTTAGTTGAGCTATTGCATGGTTGACTTCAGTTAGAGCTCAAGTGGCGGAGTTCGGTGGAGTTGATGTGACAGTTAATGGAGATGGTGTTCTAGTTAACTAGTTGAACTAGTTGTATTTAGTTTAAATGGCTAATACACTAGAGATGAGTTGCATGAATTAAATATTATTTAATTCAAAAATGATTAACTCATTATTCAACTAAAGAACACATAAGTTTAACTCAGTGCATGGACAGCTCAGTGGCGACAAGTGAAAGAGGTAGATGAAAGGGTTGAGTTAGCTATCAGTTGCGACATTAGTTGTGCATGAGATTTGCACCAAACTTGGAGGAAATTACCAATGAAAATTGCGCAGTTGGAGCCGGTGAGATTCGAACTTGGATCTCTATTTAGACCAGCCTTTATTGCGCAATAGAGGCAGGGAAATTAGTGGGTGTGTTTTGAACCTGTGACTTGTTCAAAACCAAGCTAGTTTTTTTGTAGCTTTGGGAGATAGTACTGAGTACTTGTGAGGAGTTTGTACTATGTATTTGCTGCATGTTTTCTCTATCTAACAAATAGAATATTTGAGGGGTTTTCAGCTATAAGCTTTCCCCATACATACTGTGTTAATGTGTGTGATGATTTGATGTGCTATCACTTCTATTCTTTCCGCATGTGACAATTAATTGTAGAAGAGATTATGTGTTATGCATGCAATTCGAAATTGATGTGTGATCAGGTTAATCTCCATTGAATAAGTGATTTATCAAGAAAATTTCTACAAATTTATCAAACCCTAGTGCTAAAACAAACCCTAAGTCTTCATAATTACCACTCTCCTTGACCTCCAAGCTAAGATCATCAGTAAAGGGCAGTGAATTGGGGTAGTTACACTTCATGTTCAAGTTAAGCCCCATTAAGCTCAAGGAAACTCATTCATAAACCTAACCTCCATATTCCTAATTTTCAAAAGCTTCCCACCATCATTTTCATTTTACTCCTCTTGCCCAAGTTTGTCCACAACAAGCCCTAATCACCATGTCAGGAGCAGAAGATAGTAGTAGTAGTGAAAGAGGCCAAAGGCCTATGAGGCCAAACCACAAGGGAGGGAAAGTGAACAAATTTGAACCCCAGAGCATAGTGGTTATCACTCATCTCCCATGATCCTCCCATGTTTCCAGAATGAAGTGTGTTTCCAATTTTTTGAGAGAGTCAAACTAATGCAAAGCCACCCAGAGCTTACAAGGCTTTTCATTCTTAACATGCATAACAAAAATTCAAGCCTTGTAGGAGTGGACTTTGAACTATCAACATATGCCATCTATAATGCTATAGGTATCCCTGTTGTTGCTGAAAATTGGTTTAAGAAAGATAAATTGAGCAAGAACTATTATGATCCATTTGTCAAGCCTAGGTATAGAGAAGGCTAGAAAGCTATTTTCCCTTTCTCACACCTAAAACAGAGATTTTCACCCTTGATGAAAGTCACTATGAAGTACTTTACTTGTGAGGGTAGATACTCTAGGCTTTACTCCTACCATGTCAGACTCCTCAGCATTCCACAAGGGTCAAGATGCTCAACCTGCCCTACTACCTATATAGGATTATGGACAAAAATTTTTCTGTTGTCCAGAGAAGGAATCCTTTCCAAAAAATGCAGAGTTTCCTTCACCATTCCTTGATCAAGACGGTGGTGCTACATTAGTTGGAACATAAGGGCATACCTTTGTATGTGTTCATAGCCCATGAAGTCTTCACAAGCCCACATCTTCCTCATCAACCAAACTTTCCCTCATCATCTACACCAGTCTCCTCACCTCAAGAAAACCTCCTTTCCTCCCCTTCTCTTGATGCATCAGGTGAAGAAGGAAGTGGCAATGAAGGATCAAGTGAAAATGAAGGAGATAAGGATAATGAGTCAAATCAAAATGAAGATGGTGAGAGTGAAAATAAATCAGTCCAAACTGAGGAAGAGGAAAGTGATGAGGAAGAGGAATAAAATGAAGGGGAAGAAGAAGGAAATGATGATGATGAACGGAATGATGATAATGAAGAAGAGGCGGAAATATAAAGTGAGGAAGGAACAGAGGTAGATAATGAAGAAAGGGGCAATGAGCATGACAATGATAAAGACAATGACAGTGATGGACAAGACAAAAAAGAGGAAAACATTCATGATAGTCATGACAACAGTCATGACAGTCATGAAGACAGTCAGGAAGACAATGAAGGAGATGAAGGGGTTGATAATCAAATTGAATATCACAACAGTAAAGAGGCAAGCAGCTCAACATAAGAACAAAATGACAATGCAGACTTCAGTGAAGAGGATGAGAGTGGTGATGATGTAGAATACAATGATGAGGCAGAAAATATGATGACTGATGATACCAATAATTAAGATAAAGAAGTTGATGAAAGTAGCAAGGATCACAGCCATGACAAAGACACCAACAAGATCACCATCACACCTCTTTCATTCAAATATCAGAGAGGGAAAAGGCTTGTGCTTGCTGCCTCTAAAAGGCAAGCGACCATGCCACCTACCTCAGCTCAGCCACTAGACAAAGGCAAACAAAGGGTGAAGCAAGAAGAAGAAGATCATAAGGTGGAAAGGGAGTTTGAAATCATTCAGGTAGACAGTTATGAGGAGAATGAAGTAAGAATCTCAAAATTCCTCATCCAAAACAAAAATTCACTCATTGAAGACCTCCAAGAAAATTTTAATAGGGCCAAAAGTGTAAATGATGCCCTTGACTTGGAGAACAGGCAGCTAGGAGCAAAAATTGCAATCTATGAAGCTAGAGCCATCAAGGCCCAGAAAGAAGCCCAAAAGGCACAGGTAAAACTAGAAGAGTTAATGGGCACTTATAAAGAGAGTGAGGATGAGGAAGGACAATCTAGGAGGAGGCCTAGAACCATGGGGTTGAAGAAAGCATTGGCAAAGCAAAGAGAACAAGAAGCAGCCCTAGAAAAACAGCTCCCCCTAGATGAGCTTTTGGACATGGAGATAACACATGATCGGGAGCATTGGTTGGAAATATCCAACATACACTTGGAGGCTAAATTGGAGAAGGCCAACAATAATCATGACCCCCAAAGAAGGACGACTAAGCATTATGCTCGGAGAAACCAAGTTGCAAGGGCCAAACTGAAGAAGGCCCAAGTCAAGATCTAGGCACTAAAAGAAGAAAAAGGCCAAGATAGACTTGGAATTTTGGCACGATATTCTCTATAGGTCTCTCAAACCCATTGAAGGATACATCCACCAATTTTGAAGAAATTTGGACAATTTTTTTTTTTTTGAGAATTTGAAGGCCTATAAGCACAGCGCCACTGGCGCTACACTTTTCCCTCAGAAATATTCAGAGGGAAAAATTTACATTTCTTTTATTTCTCATGACCATTACACTATTCTCACCAAATTTTAGAGCTTTTGGACCATTTTTGACCCCTCAAAAGGTCAAAAAACACCTCATTTTCTACCATTCTACCTCATTTTCAGGCCTAGCGCTACAGTTATAGCAGTGTTGGGAATTTGAATTTTTGGACAGGTTACAGAGGCTCAATCAGAAAACCAAAGGTATATTTGGAACTTATACTTAGCAAGCTTTCCAACGGGCCATCATAGAGCAAAATCTGACATCAGGAAGGTCCCCAAAACTTGGCTACAACAGGACCTATTTTCTGCCTAGGATGGCGTTATGCTTATAGATAACACTACGTGTTTTTGGCCAAAAGTCAACAAAACACACTCATTTATTGAAAAATCTTATTTTAGTGTTTTTGAAGAAAATCACTCTAGAATTAGGTGCTAGAAGTTATTCTGGCATTTATTTCATGGGATATTTTGTGCCTTGGGCCTTGCATGGTCTCTTGGGCATTAATGACATTTATGAGTGATTTTGACATTTGCCAACCCTATCTAGGGTTTTTTCCCTCCTTTTCTAGATAAATAGATCATGAGGGTTTTCATTGTAAGTGTTGGAATTTTATGAGTTTTGAGAGCAATACATGGTTTTCTTGAGATCCAAGGAGAAATTGATGTTGTGGAGTTCGTGAATCGCCTACTTTGATTGATGATGGAGGATACTTTGCAAGATCCTTGAGCATGGTTAATGGTGATGTGTCTCTATTTAGTTATTTTTTTCATGTTTATCATTATTTTCATATTTCTATGTTGCAGTAGAATATAAAATTATAGGCAAAAAAATGTTGTTTGAGGCACCTTAGTCCTTCCTCCTTCTTATTGCCTTTATGTTTTCCTCTACTGGGTTTGTTTAAGGAATTCTTAGTTGCTCCTTAGATCTACCTATCCTTTTTTATTCCATAAAAGGTTCAATATAATATTTTTCAAATATGTTTTATGGTTATCCATGCTTATTTGATGTTATTTAAACTCTGCTTTGGAATCTCTCTTTGAAGTACTACTTGTTAGGCTTTAGCCAAAGAGGCCATGTTCTGATCATGCCCTTTGTCCATGCTTGAGAAGTTGCCTTAAATTTCTTTGTAGCTTGATCTAATATGCTTAGGAGTTCCCTCTTCTTGGATTAAAGTTATTTGTTACCTTAAATTTTTTCTAACCTTGAAGGTGAAATCACTAGAAGTTAAATGAGTTTCTTGCCTTCTATATTTTATTGGAATGTTTGTCTTGAATGCTTGTTTCGTTAAGTGTAATAAAAAATTTATTGGTTTGCCCTGTTTAATGATTATGCCCTTATGTTGATCATTATTTGAGACCATCTTGTTCAAAAGTATTTGTTTAAGGATTCTTCACTGCCCTTACAGACCTACAATTCTCACAACTTAATGTTCATTTCACTTCACACATACCTTTAAAAGATCCATTTGACTATGCTAGATTTTCCCTGTTATGCACCCTGTTTCATTGTTGAGATATCCATGAATTTCATAGACTCCATAGCCCAATGATTTGAAGACCTCTCACTCCACCTATTCTATCTAACCATCCTACCCAACCAAAACAAACAATAAACCCTACACTTAACAACTAGCCTAAAATCAACCATATAAAGCAAACAAGTTCACATCCTTTGCATATAATAGAGAGAGCCCTCTCTAATTCCAGGAAGGCTAGGTCCTAGGAATCCAAAGACTGGTATGATGTTACCCTGTGCATTTGGTCTACAAATCTACTAAATCAAGGGACTCTAACAACGCTCACTCCAAATGAGATAGAAATAACTTATATATTCCTCATATAACTAGGACATAAGCTAATTTAGAAGCTTTAGCCAAAAACTATTTGGACTATATAACCATGTCTTGTTGTGAGGATATTGATTTTGTAGAAAAATAGGCATGGATCGAGCACATATTTCTTTCTTACATTACAGTGGAGGAGGATGCCTAATCCGAATTTATGAAAGAAGAAAACATAGTAAAAATATAAACATAGACACATAGATGTAGCAGAAATATAGGCAACGTCCCTTATGTTTATATAAACTGAAGAGGTCTGTGATCAGTGTGGATGATGGTCTCCTTCCCCATATTGTAATGTTTCCATTTTCGACAAGCTTATACGATGGAATACATCTCTTTATCATAGGTGGGGTACTTCTAAACTATATTGGAAGGTATCTCACTATCCTAGGCCACTAGATGACTGTGCTGGGTGTGGACTATGCTAGGTGTGGATTGCATCAATAGCATAGTCGGAGGCATCTATCTCAATTTGAAATGGCTACTACAAGTACGGCAGTGTGAGTATTGGTGCAAATCAGTGGTTGTGCTTCAACTCAATGAACGAATTTTCTTGGGATTCAGAACAGGAAAAAATTTCTTTCCCCCTGCCCTTAGTAATATGACTAAAAGGCTAAATGATATGGCAGAATCCCAACACAAACCTATGATTAAAATTTTCAAGGCCTGAAAAGCTATAAAACTCTATTAGAGTGGTCGGGGCTGGCCAATCCTAAATGACTTGGATCTTAGTCGGATCCACATGCACACCACACTCATCTATGATGTAACCCAAATATTGGACAGGGCTCATGCCAAAGATGCATTTCTCGAATTTGGAACATAGTTTGTGATGTCGAAGGCTTTGGAGTACCTATTGAATGTGTTGCAAGTGTTATTTCCAACTCTTGTTGAAGATGAGGATGTCATCCAATTAACCAACCATGAACGAGTTGGTGAAGGGATGAAATATTTCATCCATTAGCCTCATAAGAGTAGCACGGGAATTTGTCAACCCAAAGGGCATAATCAACCATTGAAAAGGGCCTTCCTTGGATTTGAAGGTGGTCTTCCATACATCTGTGCGATCTATTGGAGACTAGTGGTAGCCTGACTTTAGATTGATCCTGCTGAAACACTTGGCCCCCTTGATTTGGTCCAGAAGATCATCAATTCGTGGGATTGAATTCTTGTTCTTGACAGTTTTTTTGTTTAGTTCCTGATAATCAATGCAGAGCCTCCAGGTCCCATGCTTCTTCTGCACAAGTACAATCAAGCTCCCACGAGGCGCGTAAATTGGTTAGATGTGCCCTTTTCGCACCAACTCCTGCATTTGTCACTTGATCTCTTAATTTTCGACAAGTATGCAGTGATATATTAGCCCATTGGGTAAAGGTGATCCAGGATTCAAATTGAACAAATTCTTGACCTAACAATGCAAAGGTACCCCTGCGGGTGAGGAGAAGATGTGCTTGTATTCTTCCAAGGTTGTATCCACCTTCTTTTTCTGCGTGAAGGAACCCTTCCAGGGGGCCACAGATATGGCTACAACCTTCCCCTTTCTTTGAGAGCGAATTAGAAAGAACACAAATTTTGGGATGATCTTAACACATTGCTTAGTAGAGATCAAATAGATGTTGGTCCCATATTTGTGAGTGAAAGAGGTGCTCCCTCTCCTTTGGATCTTCAAGTTCTACCTTTTGGAGCTTGGTGGTGGTTACCGTTGTAGTGGGTTATGCGTCAATAACCTACTTACGATTTTTGGTTCCCTTGTCAGGTTCTAACTCAGAATTAGAACATGCATCCATCTTTGAGTCTCTCGACTCAACCACTAGTGCTTGCTTTGCATGACATTCCTGCATATTGTGAGTGGGGAATTTTATGGAACTCACACCACTTTCTAGTGTCCTTCTTTGCCTTCTTGTCACCCTTGGTATGCGGCTTTGGAGAGTTTCCCTGGGGGGTCACAGTTGGGCTTTGTCTTTTTCTATGTGGCTTTGGTGTGCCTTTGTTCTACTTTAGGTTGATAGATCCAAAGTATAGCTTTTTTTGGTTTACTTTCTGCTCAATTTTGGTAGCATATCGGTATGCTTGTTAGAATGAATATTAATCACAAGCGTACGAAAAAATCTCACTATAGCCATGCATAAAAAACAACCCTAACAGCAAATATGGTTGCCAATATCTTTAGATCTACAATTAGTTGACCAAGATAAATGCTGCAAAAATCTAGATCTATGCATTAAAAGACATTAAGCAGTAAATAAAAGCAAGAGTTGCTCCATGCATCCAATAGACAAGACAATATTGTTTTAAAGAATTTTTTGTATTTTTGACACCTAGGAAGGGAGCATAGAAAGATGTTACCAGTCCCCCTTGTTATTCATCAGTAATTTTGCTATTTTTTAGATGACTAAACACTTTTCCTAGATTTCTAAAAACAAAATTCATGAATATTGTGTTTTAGAAATCTCACTACCTTCATTATCCTTAGGATAAATTTTTCACTGGCTCACTACTCTATCATGTCATGCTCAGCCTACCACTCCCAGAAGACCCATCATGGGCTCATACCACTCACCTTCATTATGTTTTGCCACCTATTATCTAAGAACTCTGTTTTGAATTTTCCTCACCCCTCCACTTGCCATCTAAGATCACCAACTAAACCTACTCTTCCCCCTATTCATCATATGTCTCAAGCATTGATGGTCTCAAAACTATCTATGTAGGCTATTTAAATAAATCAAGTACATTGGATTTTGGATTTTCAACCCATAAAAATATCAAAAACTCTGTTTTTCATATTTGAGAACCCCAAGCCAAACTTTCAATCAAAAACCAAGTCTAAAGAGCCTCCCACTAGGTCACTATGGCTTCATAGGTAATAGGTTTGTCTTTGATGTTCTAAAAAACTGTTTTTATTGTGCCAAGAAGATCAAACCAAATTTGAAGTTCAAGCAACTGCTTGTCCAAATTAGATCAAAAATACCTTCAAGAAGGGTTGCTTTGCCAAAGACAGCATTCTGCAAAAGGATAATTGTGCATCTTAAACATTTATGCAAGAATGATTGAGATAGCTATCATACAAAGAAATAGGTAAGGTAAGAGGCCAACTCCTCACTAAAGGACATCCATAGCAAAGAAAAGGAAGCATGCCTATTTTCAAAGAGAATCAGGGTTTTTAGGACTAATTGGCTAAACAATGTTTTCAACCAAGAAGCTAGTGCAAAGGACCATAAGGACAGAGGCACATCAACACAATCAAGCATGATTTGAAGATTTTTATAATTTATAAATGAAGAAGAGAAAAAGGTGAGGTGAGCTAAACAGAAATTAATTAACTTAAAAGGGCTATAGATAACTTAGAATACAACACTAATTATTCTTCTATAACAACCCTAAAACCTTAGATTTTGGAAACATAGGCAGAGTAGGTGAAATGAAGATTATAGGCCTCCATCATGACAGCAGAAGGTCTTCAAAAGCTGTTGAAGGTGACTTCTAGGGTTTTCCAAGGTAACAATGCTTCACTACATCGAAGACAGGGAATGAGAAGAGTATTAGTAAGAAGAAGGTCATGTCTTCAAGTGCAGTCAATTACCCACAAATGGTCAAAAGAAGAAAAAAGGTTAAACTCCAAAATGGAAGACCAAGTTGAGCATAAGTTTACTGTTGTGTAACTAAGTTTGTAAAAAATAGTTGTATCATACCTAAGGGCAGTAAGAAAGACGAAAAAATGTTTCTCAGCCACCCTTCAAGTAAAAGGAAGTCTGATCTCCAAGGCAAGGATAGAAAGGTTTTTTAAAGGATACTGCCACCATGCAAATGCCTAAAAATTGTGAAACTGATCAAAAGACAAAAACAAACCAAAACATATGAAATATGGTGACTCAAACAACCATCTCAAAAACAAGTTTTTAAGGCATCCATAGGCAAAAGGAAGTTAGAGTTCACCCTGTCAGAAAGCTGAAGAGCAATAAAGAAAATTATCAGGAGGAAAAGACACCATTTTTTTGTTTTAAAGTTACCCTCTGCAAAAAGAGTAAAAATAATATCAGTAAAACAACAGAAAGGTTGAGAAACATAATAAGTGGGTTTGGAAAAGACAAATTTTTTGCCTAAGGCTATGATAGGTTAATTCACTTTTCACTTAGCTCATTATGCATTTAAGGGAAGCAAAAAACCCTCCAAGGAATGAATTTCTAAGTTTTTGACAATTTTTGGGCAAGGTCACTGTCGCTACACTCAGGACCTGCCTGTTGTGAAACCAGCTCCAAAAATAGAAGAAAAGAGATATCAACGCCTTATAAATAAGCCACTTTGAGGGGGAAACCTCTAATACATTACATGAATAAACAATTCTTGGATGATACAAATGAAAAAACCTCCTATCTATATATAGGAGTCCATGGGGCCACAATGTAATCCTTGTGGGGCCATAATGTAATCCTAGCCAACCTAACAATAATAATTTAAGGGAACAATAATAACAATATGGGGGTTATAGGGGTACAATAATAACAATAAGGGGGTCTACACTAACATAATAAGGGACTACAATAGTAATATAGGGACCTAACATGCCCCTCTCCTTCAAACAAGTGTTGTCCTCAACGCTTGATTATTTCTTGATGCTTCTGTATAAAATTCTCATCCTCCCATGTGGAATATTCTATAGGAAATTTCTTCCACATGCTGAGATAATTTGAAATTGGTTGTACTTGTCGAGGTCTTCTTTCTGTGACTTCTTTAGAACTTCTTTCGATGTGATGTTGATCTTCTGGTTGTTTCATTTGATTTTGCACCAAAGTTAGGTTATCCTTTTAGAGTTGGAGAGCTTGTTGTTGATGATCG
This sequence comes from Pinus albicaulis, assembly GCA_034641835.2. Lineage (NCBI taxonomy): Eukaryota > Viridiplantae > Streptophyta > Pinopsida > Pinales > Pinaceae > Pinus > Pinus albicaulis. The sequence goes on along the minus strand of JAXQQM020080962.1, from coordinate 166,350 downwards.
ATGTGATACTCCACTACTTTATCATCCATAATAGATTTTATTTGATCATTCAAATAATCCAAATTAGCCTCCATTTCTACTTTTAAACCATCTATGTCATCTTTGGTTGCTCTTCGTAAGATCGAAATTTGTTGCACTTGGTACTGTAATTTTGATATCTCATACTGCAATTCTTCCTCTTCTTGCGTCATAGTATAGATTTATGAGCACTTAATGGGTATGGAATTTTTTTTTGGAGGCATTATAGAAATCATTATTGATAAAAATTCTTCAATATGCCCTTGGAAACACTTCAAACTGCTTTATCAAACAAACGTTATGCAATTTAAAAAAACAAGTACACACCTTTTTCTTTTTTTTGAGTATCTATATATTGAAACTGAATTCTCTCTATGATTTAAGATCTTCAATATCTGAAACTAGGCCCTAAAGTAGCCCTCTGAATATTCTTTTGAATTGCACAGGTATGACCTAATTTGGATTCTTTAAGACAAAGTTATGCCCAACCTCCCACGATGACCTAATTATGGACTAGATCAGTAGAGTGAAATTGTACGACTTGCCACGTGTCATTTTTTCCTCCTTTGGCTCTGAAATTGATGTAGTTTAAACTAAATTTCGTGCACTTGTAGCCACTTTTTACAAAATTCCAATCCGATGCTCAAAGAGAGAGTTATGATGATTTTCCCATGATCACCTCTTTGAGATGAAATTCGGGAGCTTGCAAAAGACCTAACTTCCATAGAAAATTTCTATGAAAATATTGCGAACCAAGCCTTGAAATTTTGTGACGATTGTCCTCAAGATTTCTTCTTCACTCCCTAAAAATTTTCGCCTCTGAAGCTTCGTAGGAAAAAAATTTATAACACAAATTCCATGATGACCTGTTTAGGTTAAATTCAGGAGCCTACAAAAATACCTAACTTCCATAGATCATATCTCCGAAGATATTGTGAACCAATCTCTGAAGTTTTGCGAAGATGTTCTTCAGGATTTTTTCTTCACACTCTAAAAATTTTAGCATCTGAACCTTCGTAAAAAAAAATTTATAGCACAAATTCCACGATGACCTTTTTAAGTGAAATTTAGGACCTTGAACAAATCCCTAACTTCCACAGATCATATCTCCAAAAATTTTACGAACCAAGCTCCGAAATTTTGTGATGATGTTCCTCAAGATTTCAACTTCGCACTCTAAAAATTTCAGCTTTTGAACCTTCGTAGAAAAAAAATTATAGCCAACATGCCACAATGTCCTATTTGGAGTAGCAAAACCCTAGAATCCAAAGCTCTAATACCAAATGTTGTGAAACCAGCTCCAAAAATAGAAGAAAAGAGATATCAACGCCTTATAAATAAGCCACTTCAAGGGGGAAACCTCCAATAAATTACATGAATGAACAATTCTTGGATGATACAAATGACAAAACCTCCTATCTATATATAGGAGTCCATGGGGCCACAATGTAATCCTAGCCGACCTAACAATAATAATTTAAGGGCATAATAAAAACAATATGGGGGTTACAGTGGTACAATAATAACAATAAGGGGGTCTACACTAACATAATAAGGGACTACACTAGTAATATAGGGGCCTAACACTGGCGCTGCGTTCACAGGACCCGACGCTGCCTATAGGAGTCTCGACAGTGCATTTTTTACACTACACTATGCTTATAGTGGGAGGCATTGCGCTTATGGCCCAATGCTGCGCTCAGGAAGACCAAAAATAGACAAGGGCACAGTGCTGTTCCCAGAGGTGCATAGGCCTGCACGAGACATGTAACACGATGCCCAGAGCACCTGACTCACCCAAGGCTCAGGCAGTGCTACACACAGAAGGCCCGACTCACTCTTTTTTGATAGTGTTTCCCCCAAAAAAAGACCTGACAGGTCCTTTCCTGCCCAGCGCTGTGCTCAAAGGCCAGCAGGACTGCACGAGGCATGCAACGCTGCGCATAAAGGGCCCAAATCGCCCAGTCTCCTACCCGGCGCTACGATTATGACAAAATCCTCCAAATTGAAAATAATTTTCCAAAGGCTCGAGAAAATAATCTCTACCTTACCTTCAAGGCCTGCAAGCAAGGTAAAACGATTAAAAAGGAAGAAAACAGTCATGGCAATCATGACAACAGTCAGCTCAATAGTGATAATGAGGATGAGGACAATGTAGAAACTAAAGATGGTAGTGACACCAATGAATAAAATGAGGTAGAGGGAAAAGGAAATGGGTTAAGCAATGAGGAAAATGATATCACCCATGAGGCAGAGGACATGGAAATGGATGAAAGTGACAATCAGGACAGCAGCCCAGATGACCATGCAAGTAATCAAAGAAATTCCATTCATGATGAAGCAAAAGACACCATGGATGTAGATGAAGCAAGTGACAAAAATATAGAATATAATGAAGCAAGCATAAATGAAAAGGAAAACATTCATGACAATCATGACAACAGTCATGATAGTCATGAAAATAGTAAAGAGAGTGACCCCCATAGTGACAATGATGATGAGAAAAATGAAGGAAACACAAGGGACAGTCCAGAGATCAGTGGGAAAGAAAACAGTGAGGCTAATGATGAAAGTGATGACTGTGTTGATAGTGCAGAAAATGAAGAAAGGTCTGAAAACATTCATGAAATTCATAGTGATAGTAAATAAAGTGGGAAGGATGATAATGAAAATAAGGATCACAGCCATGACAATGGCACCAACAAGACCACAATCACACCTCTTTCATTCACTTATCAGAGACGGTCTGAGGCTTATGTTTGCTACCTCAAAAAGGCAAGGGATTAAGCCATCCACCTCAACTCAAAAGCTTGATAAAGGTGAACAAAAGGTACAAAGAGGCAAGGAAGGTAAGAAAGAGCTTAAACAAGAACTTGGGATCATTAACCTAGTAAGTAAAAGTGAAGACAAGGAGAGGGCCAATAACATACTACTTCAAAGCAAAAATGCAGAGATTAAAGACCTAAAAAGGAGCCTTGGTTGGAAAGGTCCAACATACACTTGGAGGCTAAGTTGAAGAAGGAAAATCAGGATCATGATCTCCAAAGAAGGATGACTAAGCATTATGCCCAGAGAAACCAAGTTGCAAGGGCTAAACTAAAGAAGGCCCAAACCAAGATCCAAGCACTAAAAGAAGTAAAAGGACAAGCTAACCTTGGAATTTTGGCATAAGTTTCTTTACAGGTCTGTCAAACCCCATGAGGCACTTGTCCACTAAATTTGACAGAATTTTGACCATTTTTTGTTTTTTGAGAATTCGAAGGCCTATAAGCGCAGTGCCACTAGCACTACGCTTTTCCCTCAAGCATCCTCAAAGGGAAAAAATTACATTTTTGGATTTCTCATGCCTATTACACTATTCTCACCAAATTTCAGAGCATTTGGAGCATTTTTAACCCCTCAAAAGGTCAAAAACCACCTCATTTTCTACCATTCTGCCTCATTTTCAAGGTTGGCACTACGCTCAGAGAAATATTGGGAATTTGAATTTTTGGAAAATTTAAATAGGCTCAATCAGAACACAAGGTAGATTTGGAAATTAGACTTAGAAATCTTTCCAACGGGCCATCACAGATCAAACTCTAACATCGGGAAGGTCCCCAAAACTTGGCTACAATAGGACCTATTTTCTGCCTAGGATGGCACTGCGCTTATAGACAACACTATGTATTTTGGGCCAAAAGTCAACAAAACACACTCATTTATTGAAAAATCATATTTTAGTGTTTTTTGAGGAAAATCACTCTAGAATTAGGTGCTAGAAGTTATTTTGGCATTTATTTCATGGGATATTTTGTGCCTTGGGCCTTGAATGGTCTCTTGGGCATTAATGACATTTATGAGTGATTTTGACACTTTCCAACCCTATCTATGGTTTTTTACCTCCTTTTCTAGATAAATAGAGGATGAGGGCTTCATTGAAAAGGTTGGCATTTCATTACTCTTTGGAGCAATACATAGTCTTTTGGAGGTTGAAGAGAAATTCGTGTTTTGGATCTTGTGAATGGCTTGTTTGCTTGTTGATGGAGGAGGATTTCTTGCATTATCCCTAAGCTTGGTTGATGGTGAAGTGCTTCTATTTAGTTATTTTTTTCTCATGTTTCATAATGTTTCAATATTTATAAGTTGCAATAGAAAAAAGGATTTAGACTAAGAAATGTTCTTCAAAGACACCTTAGCTATGTTTGTTCTTCATTGCCTCTATGTTTTCCTCTGCTAGGACATTTTGGAGAATTCTTAATTGCTCTCTAGACCCCCTAAGCTTGTTTATTTCATGAATGGTTTAATACAGTAGGTATCAAAGATGATTTATGGCTAGCCCTGCTTGTCTGATGTTACTAAACATTCTTCTTGAGGTATCTCTCCAAAGTACCATTAGTTAGTTCTACCAAAGAGGTTATGTTTCGATCATACCCTTTTTCCATGCTTGAATAATTGTTTTGGAGATCTTCGTAGCTATGATAAATGATGTTTAGGCATTCCCTCTTCTTTGATTAAATTTTTATGTGTATCTTGAATGTTTTCTAACCTTGAAGGTGAAATCACTAGAAGTTAAATGAGTTTCTCACCTTCTATATTTCATTGGAATGTTTGTCTTGACTGCTTATTTTCTTGAGTTGAATCAAAGAGTTACTGGTTTGCCCTGTCTATTGATCACTTCTTTATGCTTGAGGTATTTAAGTCTCTTCTTGTTAAACAGGTACATGATAAAGGATTATTGATTGCCCTTTGTCCTACTTTTGTTCCCAAACTTGATGTCCATCTCATTTCCCATAAACCTTGAAAATCCATTGACCATGCTAGATTTTCCATGTGATGCTCCCTGATCCATTGTTGAACTTTCCATGAATTTTATAGACTCCATAGCCCAATGACTTGAATGTTTCCTCATTCCATCTATTTTACTTGATCATCCTACCCAACCAATACATCAAACAAACCTTACGCTTAACAACTAGCCTAAAATCAAACCCTAAAAGCAAACAAGTTCACATCCTTTGCATACAATAGAGAGAGCCATGTCCGAGTCCAGGAAGGCTAGGTCCTAGGACTCCAAAGACTAGTCTGATGTTACCCTGTGCATTTGGTCTACCAATCTTCTAAATCATGGGACACTAACATAATTGAAATCACAGTGGGACCTTCTGAGCAAGTCACAAGCTAAAACATTCTATATCCATTGATTCATTGCCACCTCATCACCACCACTAACATAATGGTGATAATGATGGAACCTCTAAGTCAGTGAAAATCCTAGTATCCCTTAGGATTTCAAAAACCCTTATCAAATCATATAGAACTCAAACTGTTAGCTAAAGAGTAGAATCTGGTTTTTTCACCATCCTAGCAAACTGATGACCTAGTTGTAGGACACTCATAAAAACCTTAGGGCTACATAAAGGAACTCAGAAAACCCAAAAAGCATACCTAGATTGGTTTTTTGTTAGTTATTGGTGGTGGACCATACACATATATCTTCAAAACAACTAAAAATATCCACCTGGAAACTCTAGTAGCCTCTAGTAGGCCTATTACTTCACTAATTCTCATTAGACTTCCCTAGGATTATGTCCTAATCAGCCACGAAGTTTAGAGAGCTAGTACCATATTGTGTGAAGTTTAACAAGTACTAAGAGAGGTGTTCTTACGAAAATAGTCCCCTAGGCACTCGGCCTCTTTAAACTTGAGTTTGAAATTTGGCTTCACAAAGGATCGGTACCGAGATCTCATCGGGACCCAAACCCTCCCACCACAATTGATGACGAAAGAATTTGAGGCAAATTCTAAAAGCTGAAACTTAACTACGTAGGACCATTCATAGAGCAAGCTCTATCCTTTGAAAATCTCACGACCTTGCAATATGCCCGACTTGACTTGCATCATACCATCTGTTTATAACCGAGTTCACATGGTAAGTTATTAAGCACGACCTTCGGCCATAGATTCGCGGCAGAGTTATAGTAGAGAAGTCTCTCCTTCCACCCCTCCTGATTTGTAGCTTCTCCATCTCTTTAGCTATTTCCATCCCAAGTCTGCTGAGAATCAGTTTTTTGGTCCAAATACGTCCACCACAACCATTCATACCTCCATTGTTTAAGCCACTCCACTTCATCCCACACCCCCTCTCACAAACCATCCCCTTTTAAATCAACCTTGGATCCCATACACTCCCATCATGGCAGCATGGTATGCTCCCCTGGCACTGCCACAATATTTTTTAAATTTTCCACATGATTAACAATCCAAAATCCCTCACTTTACTAGAGTTGAATCATTACGCAGTACGGGTAGATAGGATAAATGATTCTTTTGATTATATGGAAATAGAAGAGGAAACCATTAAAATGGGGATATTTGCACAAAGCTTAGGAAGAGAACCCAAAAAATGTTTCAAAATCTTGACTCCAAACAACATACATGATCTCCCTTCCCTTTACCACACATTCATAAAAAAGTGGAAGATTAAGAAAAACCCTCTCCAAATCATCTAGGAATATAATAACCTTAAGAGTAAGATCGGGGAAGGTGTCCAAGACTATTGCACTAGGTTCAATAGTGTGTATAATGCTCTCCCACCTCCCATGAAATTCCCACAAGGTTAGTTTTAGCAAAATTCCTTTGAAGGTTTTGATCCGGACATGACATACCAATTGAGAGAGAAGACATGACTTTAGAAGCGATGAAAAAGGGAGCTATTAGTGAAGAAGCCAACCTCATTGAAAAGAGGGCTAGGATAAGATAAGAAAAGAGAGTAACCCTACAAAGATGAAACTATGGCCTCAACCTCCTCATCTGATTCCAATATTGACAATCTAGTGAGGGTAATGGAAAGAATGATGGAAAGAATAAACCTAAATGAAAGAATGCCTCCTAGGAAAACCAAGAAAATCCCCAAAACAGAAATAGGAATCCAAACTTCAGAAGAGACCCTCCCCAAAACAGACCAAGAGATAGTGACCAACAAATCAGCCCTCCTTTCCAAGATAATTATGTAGATGAAGAGGGAAGAGATACTGAAGAACTTGAAGAAAGCCATGTAAACTTGATAGGTTCTGATAATGAGGGTGATGTTTTTCTCACTGAAGAAGAACACAGTTTATTTTCCTCAAATCAAACCAAAACAAACTATGAGGATTCTTAAGACTACCAATTGTGATTTGAAAATTCCATAATGGAATTCCATAGGCAATATGACCTTAGGAGAAAAATAAACCCAGAAACTTCCAAGAAAAACCAAATAAACATTGTTGTTAGGAAAGCCCCTGAAAACACTCCTAAGAGGATAACAGACAGTACCAACACCATGGCTAAGAAATTTGATCCAAACAAAGAAAAAACTAGCCAACAAAGTGGTGTCCTAAGCTTCCCTACTGCATCTACTAGTGGCCCTGAAAAAACTCTTTCGACCAAAGTCTGAAATTAGATTCAGCAAACTAAACTTGGGGAAAAGATTATGGCTGAAAAAAATTATGTAAATATGTCCAAAACACAAGTACCATTCAATTTTGAAGGAGATATTGCTAAAATCAAGATAACCATCCCTCTCACTGAACTGATTACCCAAGAAATGTACAGGTGTCAAGTTTTGAAAGTTTTGAACATAGGGAATAACATTGACACTCTAAAATTCACTGATAACAACCCCCATATTTATTCCATTCATTCATACCTTGACTCATTCATTATGTATAACGAAGATGACATCAATGAACAACTAAATGAAATTGAAACAAATCCAGACATACCACAACAGTCAAAACTTTAGCAGCCCTGAACAACAACATGGTGGTAAATGTGAACTAGAAACACTATGGAACATCAACTTTGATGGCTCTTGTGGAAAAGTTGGTTCATGAGCTAGTGTTTGCATACATAACACAAATGAAGGCCATTCCTATAAACTAGATTTCCAATGCACTAACAACATTGTAAAATATGGAGCTCTCTTCCTCGATTTGCATTTTCTAAGAGACATAGGAGCTAAGAGTATCTTAGTCCAAGAAGATTCAGAATTGGTCATTAGGCCAATTAAAGGGGAGTATTCAGCTAAGAATCTTAGACTAAGAGAGTATAGGAATGCTGCCCTAGACCTCCTAAAAAAATTTGAGAAATATGAACTCATTTTCATCCCTAGAGCTCAAAATAGCCTTGCCAATGAGCTTTCCTTTGCTGCTAGCAATTTCCAAATACCCCATGCAAATGAAAAATTCACTGTCAAAGTAAAAAATCGGCCTACAGTACCTGACAACGAAGAATATTGGCAAGTGTTCGAGGGTGATAAACAAATTAATGATTTTCTGCAATCTAAAAATGATTTTGCAATACTAGGACCAAGCTTAGGGCAGGAAGAAGATTGCTTTGCTGAAAAACAAGCCTACAAAACAAAGTTGTACTCCACAACTAATATAAATCTGCTTGAACATCCTTGCAAGCCAGAATTGTTTGAAAATCTAGATCAAAGGGACCTTGAGGTTTTACAATATAAAGATGACACATTACCAAGGGGCCTTACACCATTAGAGGAAATTTTTTATTTTAATGATGTGGCTAAAAAACCAAAGATGGAGCCCACAGAGACTAATGTGGAAGAATATAACATAGGAAACATAAGAGAACCCAAAATGATCAAACTCTCCAAGGCTCTTCTTCCTCATATGAAACATAAACATATTGAGCTTTTTCAAGAATTTAAAGATGTGTTTGCAAGGGGGTATGAGGATTTGAAATCACATGACATGAGAATTATTTAACATAAAATTCCTCTTAAGGAAAATCAAGAACCTTTCAAACAAAAATTGAGGAGAGTAAACCCTGTCTTACTACCTTTAGTTGAGAAAGAGATTAAAAATATGTATGATGCTAGGATCATATTTCACCTTAGGTACTCAAAGTGGGTTTCCAACCTTGTGTCAGTTAGGAAGAAGACCGGGGAGATTAAGATTTTCATTGACTTTAAAAATCTGAACAAGGCCTCGCTAAAAGATAACTACCGCTTGCCTAAAATGGATCACATACTTCAAAAGGTAGTTGGCTCTAAGAGAATATCACTGCTTGATGGATTTTCCGGTTACAAACATGTGCTAGTACTCCCAAGTGATCAACACAAAAATGCCTTCACCAAACCTTGGGGTACATTCATGTATGTCAAAATTCCATTTGGGTTGATGAATGAGGGGGCCACTTTCCAAAGGCCCATGGACATAGCTTTTTCAGAAGACATAGGCTACTTCATAGTCATTTACCTTGATGACATCATTGTTTACTCTGAGACTGATGAAGAGCACTTATTTCACTTGAGAATAGTTTTTGAAAAGTGTAAGAAGTATGGCCTGTCTTTGAATCCCAAGAAAATACTGTTTGGTCTCTAGGAAGGAAAACTCCTAGGCCACATCATCTCTGAAGAAGGAATCAAAATAGACCCCAAAAGGATTGAAGGCATATTGCAAATCAACCATCCTAGAAACATCAAGGAGATGCAATCTTTCATTGGGAAGATCAACTTTTTGAGAAGGTTCATCCCCAACCTTGTTGAACTCTTGAGGAATATTATAAACATGCTCAAAAGGAGATAGGAGTTAAGTGGACCTTGGAAGCTAAACAATCTTTTGAACTGGTTAAACAAGCACTCACCCAAACACCGGTTCTAATCAGTCCTAATTTTACCAAGGACTTCTACACTTTCTCATTTACATCTGAACATGTTGTTGTTGCAGTGTTGTTGCAAAAGAACATAATGGAGCAAGAAAAACCCACAACCTTCTTCAGCAAAGCCCTTAGAGATGATCCTTTAAAATAAAACATCATGGAGAAACAAGCCTTTGCCTTGATCAAAGCATTGAAATATTTCTGAGTCTACATTTTGCACTCTCATATCATTGCTTTTGTTCAGCATACAATTGTCAAAGACATTTTAAATCAAGACCCTGATGGTAAAAGGGGTGAATGGATTTCTATTATATTAGAATATGATTTAGAAATTAGACCCACTAAGCTGATTAAAAGACAAGGATTAGCAAAACTCATGGTTGAATCAAATTTCCAAGTGCTAGACATGAATATGGTTGATGCATTAGAAGAACAGGAAGAGTTTACAGCTCCATACATTGAAGAAGTATTTTTGAATTCATCTTGGTATGCTAATATCCTATATGTGCTTCTTTATCTTAATACTCCTCCTTCTTTATCAAAGACAAAAGCTATATTCTTGAAACAAAAAGCTTTAAATTTCTGCATTTTAGATGGGGTTTTGTATTGGAAGAATGTTGTTGGCATATTGATTAAATGTTTTATTGAGGATGATGCAGGTAAAATTATGCATGAGCTGCATGAGGGAGAGTGTGGAGGTCATCTCTACTGGAAAACCACAGCAAAAACATCCTTAGAGCTAGCTATTATTGACCCACCCTTTTCTCTGACACTCAAAAACTAGTTATGACTTGCCATAAGTGCCAAATTTTTGATGGCAAGAGAAAAATTTTACCTTTTCCTTTGCATCCCATCATTGTTGAAGCTCTTTTTCAACAGTGGGTTTTGGAATTCATTGGGGAAATCCACCCTTCTTTATCTGCCCAACACAAGTGGATCTTCACTGCTACTGATTATTTCGCCAAGTGGATATAGGCCATCCCTTCTAGGAATGCCACCAACTCAGTCATTATCAAATTCCTTGAGACCAACATCTTGTCCCGTTTTGATTGTCCTAGAAAGATCATTACAGATAATGTTGTTGCCTTCAAATCCAAAAGAATGGTTGACTTTTTCTATAAGTATCACATCACAGTAGTGCATTTCACAGCTTATTACCCTCAAGGTAATGGGCTAGCTGAGTCCTCCAACAAAATTCTGGTGAACATTATCAAGAAGTTGCTGGAACAAAACCAAAAAGCATGGCATGGAAAAATAGTGTATGCACTATGGGCTAATAGACTAACCACCAAAAATTCAATCGGTATGTCTCCCTATCAACTAGTGTATGGCATGGATGCATTCTTCCCAACATATTTAGGAGTTCCAGTCATGAAGCTCCTCCAAGAAGTGCAATCATAAGAAAATGACATGCAAAGGAGGTTGAACCAAACCATTCATTTGCAACAGACAAGGGAAGAAGTTTACCAAAGGACACAAGCAGTGCAAGAAAACATAAAGAATATCTTTGATAGAAGAACCAAAGCCAATAATTTCCACATTAGAGACACAGTGCTGAAATGGGATTATAGGAGGGAGCACAAAGGTAAACATGGAAAATTTGAAAATTTGTGGAAAGTTCCTTATATCATTCATTTAATTAAATGTCATAATGCTTTCTTTTTACAAGAAATGAATAGAGAAGAATTATTTGGAGGTCCTGTCAATGGCGGGATGCTCAAGCACTATTTTTGTCAAGAGTCCTAGTTTAAACCTTCATTCATTGTACATAAAATTGCATAAGGAAATTCAGTAAAAACACAAAAACATAGAAAGAAGGAAAAAAAAGGGCCGATTTGGAAAAGAGGTATAGCCCCATACCCAAAAAAGAGTACTGCTGAAAGTGTGCAAGCCTAAATGCCACTACTTGTTCAAAAATAAGGTCTTGTTCATTCATCTAGCCTAATCATGACTAAACATGTTTTAAATTTGTGTTGATAGGTTAGTGAGAAAGAGCTTGTCAGAACATCTAAACTTGATTTGTCAGTAGGAATAGATTAGGAAGAAACAATACTAGTTCTCCATGCTCAAAACTGGACCAAAGAGAAAGATGAGAGGCTTAACAAATGATAGATCACAACCCTCATATTTCTAGTTTTTTTTTGTACAAAAATAATGTTTGTGTGCAACTTGTCCTAATGCCACAGCCCATGGTAAATCAGATTGCCTCATTCTGGTTTAAACCATTTTTTCAATTTCATGTCAATAGCTTCGAGAATGAAGTCTATCAAAAAACTTAATCTTGAAAATCAAATAGTCTAGGTAGAGAATAAAAGAGTTCACTAGCATAATCTGAACTCTCATAAGTGATAAGGGTACAAGTAGATAGTTTTTTTTTTCTTTCAAAAGAAAATAATGCCAAGGGTTTGCGAGTCCAAGTGCACCCAAGGAAGAAAAAAATTTAGGCAAGTAAGATGGGTAGGTAGATATGAAGTTGAAGTAATCATGTTTTTCATATTCTTGAGATACTAACTTCAAAAAGAAGCATCAGCAAATGAAAAGAAGAAAAATATGCCCAATGGATGAGGCACTGGTCTTCATAAACCTAGAGATCTGAAGTTCTGAACACATCCTGAAAAGGAGTTGCCCTCCCCAAGTGGAGAAACTATTAGTCATCAGTAATTTTTGATTTTTTTATATGAATAAATACTTATCCTATATTTCTAAAAACAAAATTCATGAATATTGTGAGTTTTAGAAATCTCACTGCCTTCATTATCCTTAGGATAAATTTTTCACTATTTCACTAATCTATCATGTTATGGTCAGCCTACCACTCCCAGAAGACCCATCATGGGCTCATGCCACTCATATTCATCATGTTTTCCCACCTATGACCTCAACACTCTGTTTTACCTTTGCCTCACCCCACCACTTTCCACCTAAGATCACCAACTAGCCTACTCTTTCCCATGATTCCCCAAAATTCCTCAAGCATTGATGGTCTCAAAACTATCTCTGTAGGCTCTTTAGATAAATCAAGTACATTGGATTTTGAATCTTCATTACACCACTTGGTCAATAGTCTATTTTTCACTTAAATATTCCAAGCCAATTTTTAGTCAAAGAGAGGGCAAAGAACCCCCCACTAGGTCAATTAGGGTTTCATGTGTTCCAAGGTCATCATTTCCAAAGAAGACTATCATTCAGTTTTAGAGTCTGCATATGAGGTAATGAACAAGCTTGAAACTTTTGCATAAGTGTTAAAAGGTCATATCAGCAAACATAAAGCCATACCAACTCATAAACATCATGCCTCCATCATTTTCCAAGAATTCTTTACAAAGGACAAATCATTTGCCACACCTAGGGCCAATTTTGCTTCAAAATATGTTTCTGACCAAACAGAGATGAATTTGACAACAATGGGAGAGGTTTTTGTCCATAATAGGTCCAATAAGAAAAAAAAACTTCAGTTTTTACATAGGTATCATGGTTTGGGAGAAATGTCAAAAATACAGGTGTCACGGGAGAATTTCTGCACTTCTGGAGTGACCTTCGGAAATTCAGGTTTCCTCACATCTGGAGTGTCCAAATGAATTTCTTAATGAGTCAAATAACAACTAGACTTGAATATATTTCTAATGAGCTATCATGAGCTCAATGTGGAGTTAAGGAAGGCCTCCAAACATTGTCTGCACCAGCACTCTGCATTTATGCACCATCACTCATCACGTTTTGACTAGTCTTGAAAAAATCAACATTTGATAGGGAAACTCAACTCCAATCAGGGAAAAAAAGGTATATTTGGAAAGAAGACATGATAATATTTCCAACGAGCTATCATGGGCCCAATTTTGACAACATGAAGGCCTCCAAATTCCCTTTGCAAAAGGCGTTATGCGTACAGGGTCAAGCGCTACGCTTAGGGAGGAATTTCGTATGTAAAATTACACTGTGCTGTGCATACAGAGGCAGGAACTATGCTTAGGGAAAAGAGAGGCCCGAATGGCCTAGAAATTTCCCAGTTCTGTGCTTAGAGAGCTCGACTGGCCCAGAACTTTCCCGACGTTGTGCCTAGATGACCCGATACTTGACAACTCGTGCAGGCGCTACGCCTAGGCTAGAAAACCCTCTTCCACTTGCAAAATTGCCAAAAATCACAAGGGAGCACGTCCAAGCTACATCCAAGGACATGCAAGGAAGTTAAAAGTTGGTAGGTTCATGTTTTCCTTCTCCTCCAGTAAAATTCATGGTTTGATGATTAAGGAAGTTAATTAAACCCTAAGGACTAGAAACCCTAAGGCCTCAGGCCAAAAGCCATTTCTTAAACTCCATCATCTACAAATATGGATTTATGAGTCATATAGGGTATGGGAATGGATTAAGCAATGATGAACAAGAAATTAGCAATGAAGCAGAGGCCATGGATGTGGATGACAATCAAAAAGAGGTAAGTGATGAAGAAAGAAACAATCACACTGAGAATATTGAAGATGAAGAGAAAGAGGACAGCATCAGCATAGATGAGGCAAGTAACCAAAAATTGGAAGATAATCCTATGGACAACAGTGAAACTAAGAGCCCTAGAGATAGTCAAAACAGTGAGGCTCTTAGTCAAAATAGATATGAGTGAAAAGATGAAGAGGGCAGCCCAAATGAAGATGATGATTATGCAGAAAATGAAGAAGAGGTTGAAGGAAGCATGGAAAACAAGGAAGATAGTCTTGACTGTCATGAAAACATTCATGATAGTCATGAAGACAATAGAGAAAATAAAAAATTTGGCAGCCAAAATGAAGGTCACAACAATGATGAAGCCAGCTACAATGAAAAACATGTTGAGAATGCACAAATTAGTGAAGAAGCTAGCAGTGAGGCTAATGATGAAGGTAAAGATGTAAGCAACAGTCCAGGTGATGAAAAAGAAGGCATAGAGACAAATGATGACAACCAAGAGGACACCAAAATAATCAAAATGGAACCTTTTCCCTTGGCATACCATAGAGGAGAAAGACATGTGTTTACTTCCTCTAAAAGGCAAGGGGCCATGACTTCTACCCCTATTAGGCCAAAGGAAAAAAGAAAAGATAAAGGCAAGGGTAAAAGCAAAGACAAAGGCAAAGAGGGACCTTAACCTACAAAAGAAGATAACCAAGCACTATGCATTGCAAAATCAAATTGTAAAGGCTAAACTCAAGAGAGCCCTTGCCAAGCCACAGGCACTCAAAGAGGAAAAATACCAAGTAAAACTTGGAATCTTGGCTCAATATTTTCTACAGGTTTCTCAAAACCCATGAGGAAGGTGTCCACCAATTCTGGGAGAATATTGACAATTTTTGGTTTTTTGCAAATTTTGAGGCTTATAAGCGCAGCACACCTGGCGCTACGCTTTTTCCTCAGACATAGTTAGAGGGAGAAATTTTCATTTTGGAATCCTCATGTCTAGTACAGTATGCTCACGAAATTTCATCGCTTTTGGAGCATTTGTGACCCCTCAAAAGGCCAAAAAACACCTCATTTTCCACCTTTCTGCCTCATTTTCAGGCTTGGTACTGCGCTTAGAGAATTTTTTGGGAATTTTTCCTTTTTTATAGTTAAATAAATCTCAATCAAGAAAAAAAAAGGTAGATTTGGAAATTAGACTTAGCAAGCTTTCCAATGGGCCATCACGGAGAAAATTTCGACATTGGGAAGGTCACCAAAACTTGGCTGCAAGTGGACCCATTTTCTGCCTGTGTTGGCGCTGCGCCTAGAGTAGTTTGGGAATTTTGTCTTTTGGATAGGTAAGTGAAGCTCAATCAAGAAACCAAAGAAATATTTTGAAATTAGAATCAGCACAATTTACAATGGGCCATCACGGAGCAAATTCTGACATCGGGAAGGTCACCAAAAATTGGCTGCAAGTGGACCCATTTTTTGCCTGTGCTGGCGCTGTGCCTAGAGCAGGCAGAAAGGATCAAGCACTCAGGAAAAGGAGGTTGTTGGATCTGATTGTTACTCTCTTCCTTCTCATCCTTAACCTCTTTAGGCAGATATGGAGGATGACTGTCCGAGATTACTCTTCCTGACCTGAGATTGATCTCATGTATCTCCACAACATAAGTTGGATAGGATGTCTCTCCATTGTAAACCTGTTGTGTCTGCTTGTTGTTCGTGTTCAGATTTGGCTGGGCAGACATCTGAGGCAGCTTAGGTGGGGTAGAATGGGTGAGCTAAGGTTGATTTTGGGGTGGAGGCAGTAAATAAGGTGGTTGATTATGTTGGGGCCTCCACCCTTGTGATGGGTTGCTCAACTGAGATGGTTGAGGAACATATTGTTGGAATGGTTGGTTCACAGACTAAGGGTGATATGGAGATTTTTAAGGCCAAGTAGGAGGTGTACGCCATGATGGAGGAGTGTAGGTGTACCAAGAATGCATAGGTGCATTCTGATTGGTATGATCGTAGGAGTAAGGTGCACCTTTCATACCCTGCTAATATGACTGAGACCCTTTAGGCCTTTTCTGATTTATGAAACAGAGTTTCTCGGGTTCTACTTCCCCACCTTGATATAGAAATTCGAGCCCAGGTAAGGAGGTACACTTATCTATGGCATGATTATCTTCACATACTAAGAAAACCTCTATGAAATTTAGTGGACATTCATTCTGAGGGTGTTTTATAGTAAATCTATGGCAGAAGATAGCCAAGGCCCTTTCTGCTTCCTCTTGTTTCCTCTTGATCTGCATTGTGTCCATTTGCAAAGAAAAGGTGTGTAGCATCTCACTTTTGAAGTCCTACAACATATGTCCAATCTCATGCTTGATGGAGGTGGAAGAGGAAGGGTTTGGTCATGCTTTGGCTAGATCTACCTTTCTTCCTAGCTTCCCTAGAGTGGTTCCTAAAGACATTTTTAATCTTCTCATAAGGCAACTGGTATATATCTCCTCCTGATAGCATATTAATGGTTTATATTACCTCCTCCCTGATCCCTCAGAGAAGTACTAGTTTTGGGATCAAGGGTGCAGTTGGATCTTTTATAGTTTCGGTGGAATCTTTCTTCATAATCTTCTAGGGATTCATCAAGTCCTAGAGTCATCCTAACTATTTCCACTTTGGTTTCTTTGGATCTACAATAGTCCCTGTAATTATTGTTAAAGGAATCTTGCATCTGTGACTGTAGAAATTATATGCACTAAGCATGCATATGTCCTTGATTCACTTGATCTCACACTATTTAACTTTAAGCAAAATACTGAATCAATTCCACTTGTTAATATTTTACGGAAAACTTAATTGCACACACATGTGAAGCATCAACAAAAATGATCAATCACACATAACACATTTTTTTTTAACCGGGGAAGCCTGAAGCTGAAAACCCCAAATATATATTATGTATCATGGAATCATATGAAAATCCTCATACAAATCTTATCAATCTCTCAGTACAATATAATCGTCATACACTAATCAGGACCAATCTTGCAAATCCATGCACCGATATTTGCCTCCTCCTAGCCTGCCTCCACAGCGCAATCCCTGCTGAAGAATATCTCTAAATGAATTCGAATTACTCTTGCCTTGACTACGTAATCCTCATTGGAAACTCCAATGTGTGTGTGATGCAATCAATGCATCACTATAGTCACAACAGATAGTCCATATTTCCCATTCACCTATCTCTCCACTGGGTCTCCACTGAAACTGCCATGCACTTTAGTTAACTGTTGTATTGTTCAGTTGATTAATGAGTTATTATTTGTGAATTAATTAACTAATTAATTCACTCCACTCTCACTAGTGTATCTTTCAGTTAGACTAGATACAACTAGCTCAACTGAGTCTAACTGAGTTAAACTAAATACAACTCCATAACTACTTCTTCCAATTGTGTCATAACTCTGCCACTTGAGTTCTAACTGAGTCCTCCATGCATTAGCTCCAGTAAACCCTTGGGAATTGCGTAATTCCCTCAGTCCACTGATGTGCCACATCTGTGCACTGAACTGAAGTGCTCCAAGAGAATAAGTTGCTGTTTAGAGTCTGATTATTATTAAGAGCTAACAATAATCGACATGCATCTATTTTTAGATCAGCGATCTATAAATAGACTTCGCCCAATATTCTAAAAATAGAATTTCATATATTTTTCCAACCTGATCAACCATCAACAAATAGCATCCTACAACTTCTGAAATATGATCACCATGTCTAAAAATAGACATAGTTTAAAAATAGACTTGCGCCAAAAATAGCCTGCAGGCCCACTTAGTGAAGGCGACTCTTTTCACTAAGCTCATCATCTTGTTGAATCTCAACACTCCCTCTCAACAAGATAGGGATTATCCTTCACCCCAATCCTACCTCTATGGTATTCAAATTTTCTCCTGGTCATTGCCTTCATCAGAATATTTGAATCCTGATCCTCCGTAGGAATGTACTGAAGCAACATGATCTTCCGCTACACACAATCTCTGATATGATGATACCAGATATCAATATGTTTAGATATATCATGAAATAGAGGATTAACTGAGAGTTTAATGAAACTCTAATTATCACAATGTATCATTGTGGGATCTAAATGTGAAGTGAACAAACCAACCAGAATCTTCCTCATCCAGATAGCCTCACATGCAACTTGACTTGTTTCCATGTATTCCACTTCTGCTGAAATGAGTGCCACGGATCTTTGTTTCCTACTGTACCAAGAAACTACCTTAGATTTGATACTGAAAATCCCTCCTAATGTGCTCTTTCTGTCTGTTGGACTTCCTGCCCAATCTGCATCCGTGAAGCCATACAACTTCACCTCATTCGTCTATTTGTACCATAAACCATACTCATATGTGCCCCTGAGATATCTCAAAACATGCTTGCCTGCCTTCCAAAAGAGCTTGGTAGGCTTAACCATCACTTGTGAAATCTGGTTCACCACATAGCATATGTCTGGTCTTGTATTGAATAAATACATGAGTGAACCCACCAACTGTCAATAAACAGTGGCATCCACTACCTCTACCGATGTAGCATCCTCTTTCTTCCAATTTCCTAGAAGAGGAGTGTCGATAGGCTTGCAGCCTTGCATGTGAAACTTCTCCAGTATCTCCCAGGCATACTTGCCTTGAGACACAAATATTTCACCTTCCCGCTGCCATATTTCCAATCCAAGGAAATAATGAAGGAGGCCCAAGTCCTTCATCTCAAACTCCTTTGCAATATCTGCCTTGCATGAGTGTATCAACTGATCATCACCCATTAGTATTGAATCATCAACATAAAGTACAATGATTAATATCTTACCATCAACCACAATCTGGTATAGGTTTTCATCCGCCTCACTCTTGGTGAAGCCAAGTCCAGTGAAATAGTTGTCGATCCGAGTGTACCAAGCACGTGGTGCTTGTTTCAGCCCATACAACGCTCTTTTGAGCCTGCACACATGCGACTCGCTGCTGAAGATCTCAAATCCTTCAGGATGCTCAATGTACACCTCTTCCTCAATTATCTCATTAAGGAACGCACTCTTCACATCCATCTGATGAATGTGCCAATCCATCTGCATTGAGAGAGCAAGGATGGTCCCTATGGAAGAATACCGTGTGACAGGTGCAAAGGTTTCTTCATAGTAAATCCCCTCAATCTGTGAGAAGCCCCAGGCAACAAATCTTGCCTTATACTTCTCAATGCTCCCATCGGCAGCTTGCTTTACCTTATAGATCCATCTTGATCCTACAACTGATTTTCCCACCGGCCTTGGAACAATCTCCCAAGCACTCTTTCTGACAATGGAGTCATACTCCTCCACCATGGCATCTACCCATGTGGGCTCCTGCACTGATTCTTCAAAAGAAGATGGCTCTATCATGATACACTTGCTCATAAGAGCCATGTATCCAGTAAATCAGTCAGGTGACTGTCTCTGTCTGCGTTGTCATGTAGGGACTCCTACATTCTGTGCCGCATCAAGCTTCAGTCTCTCAGCTTCTGTGGTACGCTTCTACCTTGTCTGATTTTTGGTTCTGCATGAGTGGACTCCTGCAGTCCATGAATCTCCTCTTGTGGCTGATCCACATCCGGAGGTTCATCTTTCGGAACAAGCACTTCCTTCACTGCATGCAAGTCTAGCTCCCTCTGAAGCATAGCTTGTGCAACACCCACGATTGTTTTGTTCTTCCTCTGCGCGACCCCATTCTGCTGTGGGTTATGAGGCGCTATGAGTTCTCTTTGAATTCCTTATTTGCTACAGAAGTCTTTGAATTCGCCCGAGATGTATTCACCACCATTATCACTCCGTAGAGCTTTCACTTGCTTCCCCAACTCCTTCTCCACCAATGCCTTGAACTCACAGAACTTTGAGAACATTTCACTCTTCTTCTGCATGAAGAAGATCCAGCATCTATGAGAATAGTCATCAACAAATATAACATAATATCTGTGTTTTTCTGTTGAAGCAACCGAGAAAGGTCCACACACGTTTGTGTGAATTCTCTCCAGGATCACCGAAGCACGGTTCTCCTTCTCATGAAAGGTGGTCTTCACAAACTTACCCATAGTACATCCCTTGCACTGATCTTACTGCACAAGAGTACCCTCGGGAAGTCCAATAGAAATTTGTTGCAAAATATTCAAAGCGCCATGGTGAAGATGGCCTAATATCTTGTGCCATAATTCGCCCTCATCTCGACTCACCACTTCTTCTGCTTTGCCCACCATTGCAGCATAGCTATCTACCTCCATATTGTAGAAATTCTCAATTTGAACCCCTATATTCTTGGTTTGACCCGTTGTTTTATGTCAAATAAAGGCTTTTCCCTCACTGGAAACAACATCATAACCTTTGTCTTCAGCATTGCAACCGAGACCAAGTTCTTCTTCAGACCTAGAACATGCATGACATTCTTCAAAAAGAATGGATTACCGGACTCCCTCTCAAAGGTAATGGTCCCAATTCCAGTCACACTCTACCAACCATTGTCGCCCATCTCTATATGCATATGGAAGTCCTTCTCCTCCAAGTCACTAAACAACTCTTTGTATCCCGTCATATGGAAAGACGCACAACTATTAAGATACCACACTGATCCCATGCAGCTTGAAACCATGCATGCGATCAAAGAGAAATCAAGTTCAAATTGTGAGGCTATGGCCTCTCCAGCTGTAGATCTAGCAGCCTTCTTTTTCTTCTTCTTTTGTGGACAGCTAATGGCGAAATGCCCATGTTTGTGACAGTGAAAACACTTCACTTTGGACAAATCTTGCTTCTTGCCTTTAGCATCGGATTTTGAAGGATGTTTCTTCCCCTTCCCTTTCCTTGCTTTGGCAGCCAAAGAAAAATTCTCTTCATTTTCATTCTTCGATGAAGATCCATCCCTGGTACCCCACCTTATCTCCTCCTGCACAAGATACGACCAAACTCGCTCCCATCCCGGCAGTTTCTCCCGTCCATTGACAGAGTCTTCGTAGCTATGCCAACTCTTCGGAAGCCCAAGGAGAGCCAAGCTCACCAAGTATTCTTCATCAACAGTAACCCCCACACTTCCTAGTTCATCCTTGCAATGGAAAAACTTCGTGAGGTATTTTGGAATACTGTCGCCCTTCTCCATTTTTATTTTTCTAAGCTTGTCTTTAAGTGCCAACTTCCTCTCGTCACTTCTACTTTGGAACAAGTCTGTCAAAGCCTTCCACATTAAGAATGGAGTGGCTTTCCCATGAAGGCTGGACACAATATGGTCCTTCACACCTTCCAACAGAATTATCCTCGTCTTTGCTGTCTTCTTTTGCCATGCGTCAAGTAATGCAGCATTGCTAGATCCCGACTTAGGAACATCGCTATCGATGAACTCCTTCAGTCCATTATCCTACAGCACTTCCTCCATCCTATCCTTCCAAGCTATGTAATTCGAGCTCCCATCAAGGGCATACTCCAATCGTAACCCATTGAAATAAATTTCAATGTGTACTCAACTTTTGCACCAAGAATCTTCTGTAGCAAATTCGAATTGTCCACCAGCACAAACTCACTTCACAATTGCAATCTTCAATCAACAATGCTCGGGTACCATGTAGAAATTATATGCACTAAGCATGCATATGTCCTTGATTCACCTGATCTCACACTATTTAACTTTATGCAAAATATTGAATCAATTCTACTTTTTAATCTTTTGCGGAAAACTTAATTGCACACACATGTGAAGCATAAACAAAAATAATCAATCGCACATAACACAGTTTTTTTTAACCAGGAAAGCCTGAAGCTGAAAACCCCAACTATATATTATGTATCATGGAATCATATGACAATCCTCATACAAAGCTTATCAAGCTCTTAGTATAGTACAATCGTCATACACTAATCAGGACCAATCTTGCAAATCCATGCATCGATCTTTGCCTCCTCCTAGCCTGCCTCCACTGCGCAATCCCTGCTAAAGAATAGCTCTGAATGAATTCAAATTAATCTTGCCTTGACTGTGCAATCCTCATTGAAGACTAAAATGTGTGTGTGATGCAATCAATGCATCACTATAGTCACAACAGATAGTCCATCTTGCCCTTTCACCTATCTCTCCATTGGGTCTCCACTGAAACTGCCATGCACTGTAGTTAACTACTATATTGTTCAATTGATTAATGAGTTATTATTTGTGAATTAATTAACTAATTAATTCACTCCACTCTCACTAGTGTATCATTCAGTTAGACTAGATACAACTAGCTCAACTGAGTCTAACTGAGTTAAAATAAATACAACTCCATAACTACTTCTTCTAACTATGTCATAACTTTGCCACTTGAGTTATAACTGAGTCCTCCATGCAATAGCTCCAGTAAACCCTCAGGAACAGACATCTCTACCCACCATGTGCCACATCTCAGGCACTGAAACTAAGTACTCCAAGAGAATAAGTTGTTGTTTATTGTCAGATTATTATTAAGAGCTAATAATAATTGACACTTCTATTTTTAGTTCAACGATCTATAAATAGACTTTGCCCAATATTATAAAAATATAATTTCATCTATTTTTCCAACTTGATCAACCATCCACAAATAGCATCCTGAAACTTTTGAAATATGATCACCATGTCTAAAAATAGACATAGTCTAGAAATAGACTTGCGCCAAAAATAGCCTGCGGGCCCAATTAGTGAAGGTGACTCTTTTCACTAAGCTCATCATCTTTTTGAATCTCAATAGTGACCAAGTAGTGATTTTTTTCCCAATAAAACCCATAAACCAGCGTAAGGTTTCATCCTTGAGGGTGGATGGGAATAGTTTCAACTTTTGGAATTTTGAGGCATAGTCCTAGGCCTTGCAGACAACAACAAATTCGAACATGAAGGTGTTAGGATCATCAGAGGTAAGTCCATGGAAATGTGGATGATCCAGATTTATGCAGGAACACAATAAAATATAAAAATAGACATAAAAGCAGATATGCAGTAGAAATAAAAATTCATCTCGTTAATAACAAATAACTGAAATATTATTACAAACATAATGGAAATAAACTAGCTAGGGTGCTGGTAGCTTATCTTTGAGAAGATATGTGGCAGCTACGGGCCTCTGAACTATGTTACAATGAGGCTCAAGGGCCTATTTATTATTTAGAAATAATGGATAACCCTAAACAACCTAACCCTAGGAGATGAAGCGCCAAAACAATGGGTGGGTAAATTGGTACATCAATCTTCTCGGGGACGCAACTTTAGCATACAATATATGTTTGATGTGCACAATACATCGTTAGAAATATATGTTCGAGGAATGCAAATTTTGATGTGAGAAACATCAAAATAATTTCCATCTTGCTCCTAGTTTTTCCAAAAAACGTCGTTTAGGGCCTCAAAATGGCTCCAGAAGTTCAGGACCCGAAAAAATACTAAAAATAGTAAATTGTGCTACAATTAAGGACCTAAAAAACTAAAAGAAACAATGGTGGGACCCCGAGTGGAATAGGTGGGTGGCTACCAATATCCACTAGATCATTCCTCCCCCCTTAGGAATAAATGGTCCCCATTGCATTGAGTTCCCCCATGAGATGAGGAAACTTCTGAACTTGGTCCTTGGTGAACCATTTGCCTTAGTGCAGGAGTTGGTCAGCTTTGAAAACCCGATACAGTTGGATCTTCTATTGGCGAGTGTTCTTGATTTTCATGTCCATGATACGATCTGTGGTGGCCTATTCCATATAGGATGGTTTTAACTTTGTTGATTTTAGTTGTTCTGTAATGTCGAAGGTGTCTAGTAGAGGTGGGAAGTAGGGCCAAAGGTGGTCCACATTGAATACTAGGTGCAGACCAAGGAATCGTGGAATACTGAGCTTGAAGGCATTGGCCCCTACAGCCTTGGTGATGGGGTACGACCCATATCGGAGCGGGCAAACCTTTCGGTGGGGTCCAGCGAGGCACTCCTTCTACAAATGTAGCCACACTTTGTCGCCCACCTGGAAGTTGTGTGGCACCTGATGCTGATCATGTCATTTCTTGTACTTAGCATTAGCTATGTCCAATCTATCATGAACCTATTGGCAGATGTGTTGAATGTGCTCAATGAAGTTTTTTTCTTTGTCAGCTTCAGACTGAACATGGGCTGAATCGGCCTAAGTATCTACGAATGGCATGGCTACGTCAATGGGACATGGTTGGAATCCCAAGCCTGCCTCAAAGGAACTGTGGCCAGTTGAGTTGTGGAGAGCTTGATTATAACTGTGTTGTACATAGGGAAGGCTCTCATCCCATGTGCATGGATTCTTTGAATTTTACATGCGCAGAATGTGCATGATCATCCTATTGACGACATCTATTTGGTCATCAGTTTGGGGATCGAAAGCTGTGGACTTGGTGAGATTGGTGTCCAGCATTGACCAGAGGCTGGACCAATTTTTTTTGAGGAACCTATTGTCCTGATCTAAGATGATAGACTCTAGGATCCCATAGTGCACCCACACTCATTCAAATAAGAGTTTAGCAGTGAATTCTACTGTGATATTCTTCTTGCAGGCCGCCATAATGGCCATCTTCAAGAATCTATCGATGACCATGAAAACACAGTTGTTTCTATGCTTAGTAGAAGGAAATATCGACATGTAATCCATGGATATGGATTCCCAAGGTCGACTAGGAGTAGGTAGAAAAGTATAGATGCCTTGCTTCTTGATGGTCGTTTTGGCAATAATGAAAGTAGTGTAGGATCTAATGTACTTCCCGACATCCTGTCGAAGGTTCGACCAATAGAAATACTTCTACAATACTACCATTGTTTTCTCAACCCTAAAATGCCAAATGACCTGATTGTAGTGCGCTTCCAAAATCATCTTGGCATGCTCACTTGAAGGAAGAAAAAGGTGTCCCACGTGACATAGCAGTGCATCTTGGAGGTGAAAATTTGGAACTTGTGTACCCTCCAAGAGTGTCTTGTATGTGTGGCCGAATTATGGATCGCTCTTGTAGAGAAGTGGCCAATTAGAAGTCTCATGCCCACAAGAGCTGAGAACGGTGGTTAGCACCAGGATCAGTGGTCGAATGAGGCAGTCTACAACATTATTGGTGCTTCCCTTCTTGTACTTGATCTTCAAATGAAACTGTTGCAAATATGTGGACCACTTCTGATGGCGATCATTTTGAAAATTCTCTTGCATCTGTATGAACTGCAGGGGTTGGTGGTCTGTGTAGATTACCGTTCCCTTCCCCAAAATGCAATACTTCCAGTGACGACAATCCTACACAATGGAATACATTTCTTTGTCATAAGTGGGATACTTGCGAACTGTGTCAAACAGTGTCTTACTATGATATGCCACTGGATTCCCCTGTTGAGTAAGAACTTCCCCAATAGCCAGAGGTATTTTTCTCGATCTCAAATGGTTGTTGCAAGTATGGAATGAGATCATTGTGGCAAAGCAAAGGCGATGTTTCAATTCTATGAACGCCTTATGTTGAGATTAAAACCAAAAGAAATTTTCTTTCACTCCTCCCTTGGTGACTTGACTCAAGGGCCAAGTGATATGAGAGAATCCCAACACGAACCTGCAGTAGAAATTAAAGAGACCCAGAAAGTTGTGAAGTTCTATTAGAGTGGTTGGGGTTGGCCAATCCCAAATTACTTGGATCTTATATGGATCCACATGTGCCCCCCGCTCATAAATAATGTATCCTAGATTTCGAACCTCAGTCATGCCAAAAGTGCACTTCTCCAAATTGGAACACAACTTGTGTTGCCACAATGTTTGGAGGACCTATCGGATGTGGTGGAGGTTCTCCTCCGAAGTTTGGATGAATTGGTGAATGACCGCAGTATTTCATCCAGCTACACTACTACAAATGAGTTGGTGAATGACTATAGTATGTCGTCCATCAGCCTCATGAAGGTTGCAGGAGCATTCTTCAACCCGAAAGGCATGACCAACCATTTGAAAAGGCCCTCCTTGGCTTTAAAGGTAGTCCTCCACACATTGAAGGGTTCGATTGGTACCTGTTGATACCCAAAATTTAATTCGATCTTGCTAAAATATTTTTCCCCTTTGAGTTGGTCCAAAAGGTCATCAATCTGTGGGATAGGGTACCTATTCTGGACACTGATCTTGTTCATTTCTTGATATTCAATACAAAGTCTCCAAGTACCATCCTTCTTCTGCACCAACACAATCAGTCTCCCACAGGGTGATGAACTCTACCGGATGTGACCTTTCTGCAATAGCTCCTGAATTTGCCTCTTGATTTCATCGTTCTCCATAACAGAGCACTAATAGATCGGTCCATTGGGAAATGACACACCTGGGGTTAGATCGATGGGGTGCTTGACCTG
Organism: Pinus albicaulis; assembly: GCA_034641835.2. Taxonomy (NCBI): domain Eukaryota; kingdom Viridiplantae; phylum Streptophyta; class Pinopsida; order Pinales; family Pinaceae; genus Pinus; species Pinus albicaulis. Next base: position 139,911 of record JAXQQM020080962.1, on the reverse strand, counting down.
ATAGTGCATAGGCACCCCTACAGGTGAGGTGAAGATGTCCCCGTACTCCTCCATGAACTAGTTCATTTGTTTTTGTCTTGTGGAGGAGCCCTATCTATAGGTCATGACCATAGTATTCTTCTTGCCCCAAGGGTGGATCATCAGGAAAAAAAATTCCCAGTTTTGGAAATGATCTTACTACATTATTTTGCAGTAGCAAGAGAGATAGCGGCAGGCAGTGGTACCTCTGGTATCCTATACAACTTATTTCCTAAAGTAACAATAACAACATGAGGTCGGGACCCATACACATCATGTCTCTTCAAAGAGTATGGTTGGCCTAATAATACATCACAAACATAAAGATGAGAAATGTCACATAATACCTCATATGTGAAGGGCTTTATGCTGTAGGGAAGGTGGCACTATTGGCTGACGTGGAGATCCCGTCCCTGGTGAAGCCACCCGATGGTGTATGATTGTGGGTGTGTTGTGGTCGACAAGCCCAACCATTTCACAACCTCGGCTGAAATGAGGTTCTTTTGGCTCCCACTATCAATAATGAACTGTAGTGGGGAACCCTTTACCCACATCAAGGAGTGGAAGAGACGATCCTCCTCTCAGATCTTGCGGTTCCTTATTCTTCCGGGATCTTCGTGGAGGCATCGTTGGCATTGGTTTCCACATAGATAATTCACTTCCCTTCTTCATTCCCGTTGTTGGGTTCTAATTCAGAGTCAGAGCATGCATCTAATTCAAAAGCCTTCATCTCAGCTACCAGTGATTGCTTCACCCGACACTCACTTGTGTTGTGAGTGGAGCTCTTATGGAACTCACACCACTTTCCCGTGTCCTTCTTCGGCTTCACGATGTTTATCTTTGCTTACGGCTTTGGAAGGTTGTCTTGGGCTGCCATGCCTTGGCTTTGTCCTTTGTTCTGCAGTTTGGGGGCACCTTTTGCTTGCTTTTGATTCACAGATCCAAAGTTTGCTTCTTTTGTTTGAATTTCTGCTCAATCTTGGGAGTATACCGATATGAGATACCAAGAAAGGAGATGTCGAGGAGCTTCATTTCCTCCTGAATGTATTTGTGCAAACAACTGTGGTACTTCAGGACCAATTTTTTCTTTGAATATTTGATACTCTACTTTGGGCACAGGGTATGGAACAGATTCGTCAGCTCATGCACATCTTTATCCATTTTATGCCGCAGCATAGTCCATTGTATGTACTTTTCCTCATAGCTCCCCACGGGGTAATATTGTTCCTTGATGGCATCTCAAAAATAATTACAAGTGGGTACGACCAATATCAAAGAGGGTTCCCAATGGGACTAATCCTGGTAGCACTGTACCATTTTTCATCGTCCATCTCAATATGCATCTGGAGATCTTTCTCCTCCAAGTCACTAAAAATTTCCTTATCTCCCATCATGTGAAAGGAAGCGCCACTATCGAAATACCACACTGATCCCAATGCACTTGACACCATGCATGCAATCAAGGATAAGTCAAGCTCAAATTGCAAGACAAGGGCCTCACCAGCTGTAGGTCCAGTAGCCTTCTTGTTCTTCTTATTTTATGGATAGTTAATAGAAAACTTCCCATGTTTGTGATAGTGAAAGCACTTCACCTTGGACATGTCCTGCTTCTTTCCTTTAGACTCAGATTTATAATGGAATATCTTCCCCTTCCCCTTCTTTGCCTTGGTAGCCAAAGAAAAATCTTCTTCATCATCATTCTTTGATGAAGAGCCATCTCTGGTGTTCCGCTTGAACTCCTCCTACACCAAATCTGACCATGGTCGTTCCTAATCTAGAAATTTTTCTCGTCCATTGACAGAGTCTTCATAACTGTGCAAAATCCTAGGAAGTCCTAGGAGAGCCAAACTCACCAAATCATCATCAACAATTGTTATTTGATCCACACTCCCCAGTTCCTCTTGACATTGGACAAACTTCATGAGATACTTTGGAATGGTGTCGGCCTTTTCCATCTTGATCTTCCTGAGTTTATCTTTCAGCACAAATTTCCTATGGTCGCTGCTGCTTTTGAATAGATCTGTCAAAGCCTTCCACATAGCATATGGTCTGGCTTTCCCATGAAGGCTTGAGACAATGTGGTCTTGTACTCCCTCCAATAGGATCCTCCTAGCCTTTGCCACTTTCTTTTTCCATGCATCAATATTGGCAGCATCTGCCTTAGGAACATCTATTTCAATGAATTCCTTCAAGCCATTGTCTTCGAGTACTTCCTCCATCCTGTCCTTCCAAGAAATGTAGTTCGAGCTGCCCTCGAGTGCATACTCTAACCTCAAGCCATTTAAAGCCATTTTGATCTTGAATCAGTTGTAGCACCAAGAAATTCTTTCTGCAAATTCCAATTCTATCCAGTCACAAACTCAGCTCTTGCTTCACTTTTGCAATTTCTTGTGCTCCGATACCATGTATAAATTATAAAATATGCATGTATATCTTAGATTCACCCAATCTAACAATTTGATAAATTTAAATGCTGAATCGATTCTACAAATAATTTTGGAATTAAAAACACAATCGCCAATCACATGAACATGAAGAAAGATCAATGACACACAACACAAATAATTTTCCGGGGAAAGCTTACAACTAAAAACCCGACTATCTTCTATTGTGTATTATATCATGGATCATGAAACAATTACATACAAAAATATTCTCACAAGATCCCTTGGTACATTAGCTAATTGTCTCACACTGTCATACAAAATTGGAAAATTCCTTAGCCAATTTACTGTCTCGAGACAGCCTGCCTTCACTGCGCAATCCCTGAATTGATGTAATCATGCCTGCCTTGACTGCGCAAGTATCATGAGCACATCCAATGTGTTTTTTCTTGCATGTGTGGAATAGGATAATGTCACAACTGATAGTCAACTTCCCTTTCACCTAGAAATCAACTGGGTCTCCACTGGATATGACATGCATGCAACTAATATTAATAAATCCTCAGTTGCATGTGAGATCACTGATTGTGAATTAATTAATATTTAATTGACTAGATCTCTCACTAGTGTATCTTCAGTTACAACTAGCACAACTGAGTTTAACTCACTTAACTGATTTACAACTTGCACAAACTCATGCACCACTGCACTTCGAACTCTGTTACAACTAGAATCACTCAGTTACAACTAGAATTACTCTGCATGTCCCACCAACCAACCTCTAAGTCGAAATTCACTTAGCTAACTGATTTTTCCACTTCAGTTAACTATTTCAATTCCACATTGAGAATATATTACAGTTTAATTTCCACCTAAATTAAGGGATAATAAAAATAGACATGCACCTTAAAATATCTTATGGGCCCCACCCTAGTGTAGGTGCTTAATTTTTACTAGGATCATGGGTGCCAAATTTTTTTTGTTGAATCTCAACAAGAGAGGGAGACTTTAACACACAACTTTGGATTTTTATATGCTACTGTACTATGACCTACAAGATTCTAACTACAACAACATGAAATGGAAGAAAACTAAACATAGCAAGATGAAATGTACGAAAAATAACGACAACACATGAAATAAACCAACTACAATGGCATGGAAAGGAAACACAAATACATAAGAGAGACTGAGGCCAATGGATTGGGCCCTAACCCACAAGCTGAAATATCTAAAACTAAATCAGTGTAGGAGAAACTGAATACTCATTTTATTGCATAACCAATCTCATTACATAGCATATGAAAGTCACACATTTCTATTACATTAGCTAAGATTTCTCTATCTATCTCCAAAAATTGAATCCTAATGAGCTCTTGCTCTACCCTATTTATCCTAAAGGGTAGCTACCAACAGATCCCTAAAAAGTAGGTGATTTGTCCCCTTGGACTGTGAGAGAAGTGGAGCTTTGATTCCCTTAATCTTCCACTTTCTTGGCTGCATTTGATTTCAAGTTATTGGAGGAGAATCTAAAGGATCCCTTGGCCACCTTTAAGAGTTAAGGAGGTGGTCAACCCCCCCTTGTTGTCTACTCTGAGCTTTGAGTGCACAATCTTTAGCAAAAATGTCGTATCTTCGTGATTATCCTGCATTTGAACCATATTAGGCATTCAAAGTATGACAACCCTTAATTCACCATATACACTAAGCAACATATGACCATAATGGAATTAAATGTGATAAAGTGAGACTAATAAGGATAAAAAGGTGAAAATTAACCCCTAAAATATACCTAATGATGGTGCTCATCAGACCTAGTGGAGGAATCAAGACCTAGGTGGGAAAGATGATGGATGGGGTTATAATAAATGGAAGGGGAGTGATATATGTGGATGGGGAAGTAGGACTAGACAAAAAAAATTGGGGTTTTTTATGTAGTACCACCCCAAAACCCAAAGGTCAATAAAAGAGATCCCACAAGACTAAGATCCCATGGTAACATCAAAAAGACGTCTAAGGGATAGAAGCACAAACCTAACCCACTCTTTTCATTGAATCCCACCATTAATCCATGCCCATCAGTGTCAATGATATGCAAACTACAATACTCAATTACCAAATGACAAGGCATACCTTAAGGTTCGAGAGGCCCACCTTCAAACATATGATCATGATAGATGGGTTAGGGAACAAAGGGCTGGATCAGGTGGCAGAGAAATGGCACGACGAGCTAGTTGGTGGCTACAAGGGGCTGCCAGTTGCCGACTAAGGAACATCTTTGAGTAACTTTTCTCTTAGGGATATCGCCAAAAAAATGGTGGGTAACATGGCCTTCAAGGCTTCTCAATATTATTTTTCAATGAATACAAAGTACACCAACTTCTTATATCTTGTATTCTAAACTATGCAATATTTTACTAAATACTAGAAAGTTCAAGTAAATAATTTTAGAGATTCTGAATTTTTTCTAACTATGATTTTACATGATTTATAGATTACATTAGTAATTTCCCCTATGAATATCTACTTCCAATGGCTAGCAGTTACAATCTACTCAAATTCTCAAAATTTTCAAATATAATTAAGGAAAATACTTTGTAGCTCCTTGTTTCTGAAGAGACAACTACTACAATGTGATTGGATCTTCTAGAGGACCCTCAAATGGTATTTAAACAATCATGGATATTCACTTGGATAATTCATCACAAAAAATCTACTAAAATATATTAGAAAATATGAAATTTACACCATGAGGGTTTATTTCTCCTTAGATTGTTGGATATATTAATTATTTTTTATTGCATATGCATGCAAATTATAATTATGCAGAAAAAAGAGAACAAATAAATTTAAAAAATCACAAACCATAATTGACACAACATATATCTTGGGAAACCCATGTGAGATCCCCTGGTTAATATTCCTTCATTGCAAATAAATTGTATTTAATAAAAGGGCTAAGAGAAAGGGACACAAATTCTAGTTTCTTGAGGAAGGAGATTGCTTGAAGGAACTGTTGTTTTAAATAATAGTCCTGGTTGGCTAAGAATTTTAATGGGATGAATGCGCCATAAAATTAACTGAAGAAATGAGAACATGAATAGGTGTCCTTTAGTTACCACCATAAGTAAGGAAAATGACAAAATATTAAAGGAAACATGGGTTTTGATGTTTTAGAGGGTTGACTGGTGTGGATCAAGGATGAGGAAAGATGACTAGTCTATTTGGTGACAAGAATTTCCATGCAAGCATGCATATAGAAATAGGTGGAGGAAAATTGACGCTCTCATGCTCTCATGCTCGAAGACAATTGGTATGGGTGGGGCGGGGGAGGCATGAAAAAATGTCAGCATAATGGAGAGGATAGAACTTACTCTCATGAATAGGTAGAGTAAGGGAGTTAGCAGAGTGATGAACAAATAACACAATGATTGAGATTTGGAGAAATTGAACTGGATAAGGAACCCTCAAAGAGGATTGATGGGTCATACAAATTATTTAGAGGAGTGGCTTCCATGAAGGTTGAATAACCACTGAAATATTTTGGATTGATGAACCACTTGCTAGGAGAGAAGCACCCAAAAGCACTCCACCTCAAGCAATGGAATATGGCTCAAGGGTGAAAACTACAAGTAACTGTGGTGTAGCTTGTCCATGGTTGGATGGAGTGTTAGAGCCCAAATCTTAGTTGTAAGGATTTTAAATTACCATATAAACACTCATGTAACTATGTGTGCATGAAGAAACTTATATTACTAAACACTGAACTATCTATGTACCATCATAAGTGGATATTATGGCATGTGTGCCATATAATTCTAAATGGATGCATGATGTGTTGTGTAGACATTGTTTTAGAAGTTCATAATAGTTATTTTATGTAAAAGTATAAATATTGGGCTTCTACATAATGTGTTAGGAATGAGTTGATTTAGTATTTCATTCCTCATTCTGGATTTGGGCTTGAATCCCTTGAGTAGTTATTGTTGGATAGCTCATTCAATACTCCATTAATACAACTGATAGTTTATACTGGTTTTATATTTTGAAGGACCATGGTTGTGCTAATTCTAGGAAATAGTTTACTTCTGCGATTATTGTTTTGCTTGAAGTTGGTTCGTTTTCTTGAATATAATAGCTATATGGAATCTGTGTCATCGTGGGCCTAAAATTAATCTATTTATTTGAGTGTGAAATGTGGTCAAATCCTTATGTGGAAATGACCTTTTTGTCTTTCACTGATTTTCATGGTTGACTTATTGATGTTAGATGTGGAGTTTCGTATATTCCTGAGAAATGTTGATTTCTTGCATGGGTTTGGAATGACTTGAGCATGGAGAGATAGATAATCTCTATTAATCAATTGAATGCATGTATGAAAATGATGTGGTTTAAAAATTTTAAGTTCGAGATGGATTATGACACACACACACACACACACACACACACACACACACACACATATATGAATGATGTGACTGGAAAGTTGGCTCAGTCCCTATAGTTTTGTGAAGTGCACTTAGGTGCACATCTTTTGTGTATTTTTTTCAGGAAAGATAATGGCGAGATTTATAATTTTTCCAACAGATTCTAATAGTAAGAGTTATGTGTATTTCAGTGAAGTGCATCTGAGGGTTCCAAGTGCATTGATTTGTGCCTCCATGGACATGGTGTGCTAGATAGAGGTGAAATGTCTTAAATATTCACTTTCGATTTCGTGAAGTTTAAGATTAGATAGGTGGTTGAGTTGTGCAAGCCTCGAGCTTGAAAAAATTCTCAAGGAAATTGGAAGAAAAATTCCTAAGTATAAAGCTTGGGAAACATTCTTAAATTTGATGGAGGGGACCACCAGGTAAGGGGTCGAAATAGTTTGGATAAATAACTTAGTCGGGCGAGACCTACGCCTGACCAAAAAAGTGATTCCAGACAAGTTGTGTGGAACCTGCTGATCGGAGGCTGAGAGGTCGGGCCTCGATGGAGTGTGTAATGTGATTTTTTGCAGATAGGCCAACCCCGACCCTCTTATTGATGTGACCCAATTTCAGGTGACACACCTTCCATGCAAGCTTTCCTGGTGGCATAATGGCCACATGGGAATCGTGTCGGGTGCCATGTGGCAAGTCAAATGACATGGCAAAGACTAAAAGGCTAGTTTTAATTAGGCATATATTTTGATCTGGGGGTCAAATTGAGACAAATATGATGTCATTGGAAATGTCTCGATGAGACGAATGCAACAATTCCATCCATTTTAAGTTTTGAGGAAGTTAAAAAATATAAAAAAATCTAGATCCCATTTCCATAACTAGATCTTGGAGATTGGGTCAACATAGTAAATTCCTCCTTATAACCTTAGTTAGGGCTAGGGTTAGTAGGGGGTATGTTATATATTGGTATAATAACTTCTATGTTCAACACTTGGACTAGATGGGATCTATCACAGAAGAAGTGTAGACAAAGGTTCAACTCTACACCTTTAGGAATAAATTGGTGCTCCGTTATAAACTTAATAGAGCACTAGATCTAGTGCTTGGATCTTTGGGGCTAGGGTGAATCTCTAGTGAAAAGATGCTCTAGTATGGATGATTTTGTTGAAAAATGCAATGGTAGTCCTCGTATTGCATGGCATAGTTGTTTCTGTCAATCATTTGTATATATTTATGTATGTTGATTGTTTACATGTCCATGTGAATGCTCATATGACATGAGGGATAGGGAAAATACCTATATTGCTTGTATTATAAAGAATAGCTATTCTTGATTGAATTTATACATTCATGTATATGTTGGATGGATGGGAAAATCCTAAGGTATGTATGTTATATGACATAGAATTTCGATGGGATGAATGCATAATGTTTGTGACTATAATAGAGAATCAATTGGTTGATAATTTCTTATTGTATGTGTGGGTAATTAGAACTCTGACCGTGGCTTGTATATCGATCATCTTCATGAGCAAGGTGAACGTTGGTGTAATAGTGTAAGGAATGGTTATGTGCTAACTTGGGATTGCATGCATGTGCTATGGATATTTTTGTAAATGTGAAACACTATAAATATGATAGATGCATGTGGCCTCCTACTGACCCCCTTAAGGTTGTAGATACCATGATTACTGGCCATGGAAAATAGAATGAACTTAATGGCTACTTAAGGCCTTAGAAATATGGCTATTTTTTCTTAATTTTTTTGGAAATGACTGTCTTGGAAAAGACACTGATTTTAAAAATATGTAATGACATATCGATATCTATACATTTGCAAGGTAGAAAATTTATCCTAGCTTAGAAATTGAACAGATTGTATATTATTTATTTTATTTCAGTAATCCACTAACAATCGGGTGTGTGTGGAAACACATAGTAAGATTCATTGGTAACGAAAGGAAACATATATTGTAGTATGGTGCAACAAGGTATGGCTCAAGACCGTCAAGAACGAGAAAGAGGGAAATCCCTCTAAGGGAAAGGAACATGACAGAATTTTGATGTTGAGCTTAAGGACTTGGAAGGTGAGCTAAATATTTGCAAGGTAGATATTATAAAGCTCACAAGGAAACAAAAAGAACTAGCTGAGTGGAGTTCTTAACTACAAAAGAATTTGCAAGAATTGACAACTCAAAGTAAAATATCAAAAATGGAAAATAACATTGGTTGGAAGAGGCCCCATGAGGCTGAAAGGGAAAAGAAGAGGATATTTCCTTGTTGGTATTGTGGAGAAAATCATCTGAGAAAGGACTATCCTCGCAAACAGAAATATAAGGTAAATAACCCCTGCAAGCTACAAGGACACAAATCGATGATGAATGATACTAAGAAGGAGGAGGAGGAATTACCTCAAGCTCCTTAATATATACATATATGTGTTGAAAGGATCACTTGTGAACTATTGAGGGATGTGATACTTCAAGGATGCCATAAACCACCAAAAGACTTTAGGCTGATTTTTGTATATGTATATGTGTGTACATATACACACATTTGTATATGGTGATGAAGGACACACTGAATTATAGACTCATAGAGTTGATTTGTTATGGGATATTTTAACATTCTTACATAATATGCTCTTGATTGTTGACTTCGTGATTCAATTGTATTGCTTTGATTTATGAAAATAATTCATGGCCATGCTACCTTTGTTTATATTGTTGTCAAAACTTTTATTGTTTCCCTCTCTTTCCTTTTTAAAATTTTTGTTTCCTCTTGAATTTCATGATAGGGGCTCGAGGAAAAACTATTTGGTGTGGCAGGAAAGCCATATGGATCTTGTAAGAGAGCTGAGTGAAACCCAACAAAGAATATGAATTGACGAAATGCCTCCACATGAAGTAAAATGAGGAAGCCTACGAGAATGGGAAGAGCATGATTTGCATGGATAAAATACGTTGATGTTGGGTATATGGGCCGAAATAGGCCATCATTGGAATGCCTTGGAGCATTGCTCCTAAATGTGACAACAAGAATAAATGAAGAAATGTGTATGACTGGAATGTAACTATGCAAACATTGTTATTAGAAAATAAAGGTTGGACAAATTACAACTAACAACAAAGTAAAGGAAGAGGAAAGGGAAAGAATTTTGGAAAGAGAATTCCCTTGAATAATGCATGTTTTGCATATGTGTAGGGAGTTATCTAACCTTGGTTTTAATTGACATAAGTCAAAATCTACCATTTCCTTGAGTAAATGGATACTAATATGACAACACAATGGGTTGCTTTGGTCCATGGGAACAATGGACATTGAAATAGATCAAATTAAGTTCTCTGAACCTTAACTATACCTACACATGTAATTATTTATTGTATACATGATCATGTTGACGAGTATATATATGAAAATTCCATTTTGTCTGAGAGGGTTTTTAGGGGTCATTGTTGTGGAAGAAATATTGTTTCAATTTATTTAATCTAGATGTGAATGTCATAAAAAGGTTCTTGGTTTTATGAGGAATCAATTGGGAAAATATGGCCCTGAATTTTCTATTATTTTAATATCATGAGAAGATGATTCTTATATTATGCCCATTTTTATATCATGAATATGGAATGTTGAAGGATATATCGACAAAATGAAACTAGTTTGATCTGAGACATGTTGAGACAAGTATGGATAATTAAAGAAATCACAAATCATGGATTTGGATTGCGGATGTACACGATGAAGCGTTGGGAAGACACTAGAGGTAGTGTTTCCTGGTGTCTATGGATAGAGATGACGTGGCCTCTGGATTTTCAATATTGTTGTGTATATATTGTACTATACAATGTATATGATGTACATGTTGGGTTATACAATGTGTATTCATTGTGTTATATCATGTGCATATGTATATGTGTTGTATTCTACACTTTGTATACATGCATGTGTTGTGTAATGTTTTTGTATAGGAAGGTATGGGAATATCTGCGCCATTGTGTTGTGTATGCATTTAGGACAGACATGTATAGGAATTTCCGGGACTTTTTTTACTAGGATAGGTAAAATACTCATAATGGAGGTTGCCTAGACTCGTCAAGGTGTGGATCACAACTATATTCCTACTGATAGAAGACTAATAGGATTGGTAGTTCCCACATTCACGGGTAGTGATTGGGATTATTTGTTGAACCCTTAGTTAAACTGAGAGGGGGGGGGTGAATCAGTTTAACACATACATGGACTTTTAAAACTTTTCCCTTAAAAATTATTTACATCTTCATTTGATGATCAACTTAATATATGAGCAATCTTAGTTTGTGAGAAACAAGTATCAAGCAGATTTGTTAATGTAACAGCAGTCTTAATATGTGAGCAACAAGTATTAAGCAGATTAGATAAACCACATCAACACATAGACATCATGCACAGAGACACCAGATATAGGTGGAAACCCATAAAGGGAGAAAACCACATCTTATTATTGTTGTGATGCAAAGGCAAGCTCCAACTCCCTCTCACCACTGATTTTCTGTAGGCACCTACCTACAGGAGGTTCCTACCTCAATTCTGCAAGCTACAACTTGCAAGGAAGCTCCAACTCCCATCAATTTTCCACAGGCACCAACCTACAGGAGGCTCCAACCTTAGTCAGCTACAACTGACATTTTATCAAGCTACAACTTGATGTGGAAGCACCAACTCCCATCTATTTTCTACAGGCACCAACCTACAAGAGGCTCGAACCTCAGTCAGCTACAACTGACATCTATCAAGCTACAACTTGATAGGGAAGCTCCAACTTCCTTACTATTTCAAAAGAGAAACGCTTGCTGATTTACCTTGGATATTAGCTCTGTTCTGTTCCATCTGCTCTGCTGTTCATCTATTCTCATATCTGCCCTATATCATCTCTGCATCTTTTCAAATTCTCGATCATCTTCTCCTTCTTCTCTGCTCAGCTCCTCCTTCTTCTCTGCTTCACTGCTTCATTTCTGCATTCTCTTCACTCACTCTCTCTGTGACCTTCTCTAACCACTTTTGTGCATATCAATGTGATATTATATATAGAGTTCATCACATGACTCTTTACATTCCTCAGGGAATTTGAAGTGAATATTCCTGACTTTTTGCCTTCTGCCTTCTCATTTCTTTTACTCGCTCATTCAGAGAAATATAACAATATGCATTAATTTCAATATTACAGTGGGAGTTTGTCTTTTCCTTTAGGATACTTGCCTTTGCATCACAAACAATAAAAATTAATTACAACATTTACATTCACATTTTTAATTACATATTTCAATTTTACTCAGCTTCTTTTCTGGATTTTGGCTTTACTGGATTTGTCTTTTCCTACTGCTGTTAAGAACCTGTTCTGCATACTCTTTGTTCACTGTCATCTGTATATTCCCTGTTTTCTGTGCTTATTCTCCTGTCCAACTCATTCCTGTACCTATTCCTATTCACCGAAATTTCATCTCTGCATGCTCTCCTCTTCTTTTTGTTTTTCCATAATTGCATTCAAGTTTTATGCACAATCATTTCCCAATCCGGGCAATCTCACACTTCTCTTTAATTCCACACTGGTAATTTATATAAACAAGTCTGGGTTATTTTAGTATCTCAATTCAGAGAATTGCGACATTAATTCAATACTCCTCTATAGTTATAACCCGACAATCTCTTATGTGTACATATGTGCTAATTCTTCATTTACAACCATTCTACGCAACATAATAATTGACCCTCGGTGTATTAAACCATATTCACAAATTCCATGTTTCGCCACTTCACATATACAGTCATTATACATAATATATCCACACATATATTATTAGATAATCGGCAATCTTTTATTAATTAGAAACCTTAGTCTTCCACTGTATGTTAATAACCCGTCAAACTTTAATAAACATCATTAATATAAACCAAATTCATTATATATGACTCCGCCTCGGGCCCACAATACAACCAAAGGACCAATCAACCGAACGCACCATACCTGGCTCTTCCATTAAACCTCAGGCAAGTTCAACAAGCGATCGCCGTTCAATATCGAGCCTCCAGATCGACGGCTTGAATTCATATCGCTCGGCATCTTGGTATGAAGAATAACGTGCGATGGCACAATTTAACAAGCGGTTTTGTAATGGGTCCATAGGCCACATGTTGATTCCTGTATGGAATCGCTCCTCCTCCGGGAAATACCACTTATGGTCGATAGGCGGTGCGATGAATTCTACTTACGGCCTTTACTGTTCACTCTAAACCACTTCATTGTTCCTCTCGCAAGGTTCCGTTCTCCACTCCAGGTTCCGGTCCAACACTTTTACTCCAGGTTCCGGTCTTTTATAAGTGGCCCTACGATATGTATACACACACCTCCATTACCACTTCACATTTAACTCTGGTTCCTCTTCTCCCTACGCTCCAGGTTCCGGTCCTCCACGATTTAAATTATATATATATATATATATATATATATATATATATATATATATATATATATATATATATATATATATATATATATATATATATATATATATATATATATATAACTTTTCATCGTATTTCAATTATATATATGCCCTTTTGTTACGCTCATGGTCTGCCTCCAACGAGTTGTGCTCCTTTCGTTGCCTGCTTATTTCGGCGTGCAGGGTACATGCCCACTCGTTCATGGAGAATATGGTTCACACAAGATTTAATTCGACCATTTCACAACAATATTAATTCAATGTTTCATGTGATTCAACCAAGAAGACACATAGTCACACAATCGCTCCTCTGTTGAACAATTCGAGATACGATGTCGACAGTATTAACACTGGGTTTTCCAACTACACACAGGCACAATTAATCTCAATTTGCAGATTAAATAATTTCACATTCTTGCATCCTCGGTCTTGAATACACAGACAGACTCTTAGCTTGAATTATAGAGTCCAGATCCTACAATAATCTAAAGCAACTTCACGTAGGAATCTCACCAGTAAATACACAATTCTTCATATACAGATATATGTATATATTTACAGGTGGTAGGTCTCAAACAAATTTTTACAGGCCAGATATTCAATTCCGTGGCCATTACCCTCCTATACTGTTACTGAAGAGGTTCTCTGCCTCTCTCCAGCTCTCGGGCTCCCTCTCCAGTCCTCTTCTGCCATTTAAGCAATGCTCCAACTCATCCCCAAGCATATTAAGTCTTTACCACAGGGTTTTAGTCTTCAATCAAAGTCTATGCTCAATAATTGCTCAATAGTTCATCTGCAAACTGTATTACACCCCTAATTCATGAATAAACCTCTGTATTACACTTCTTCAGGCCTTTTCAACTCCACTGCTCTGTCTCTAATTCCTATGTTGCTTCTGCTTCAATTCCTCTGTTTCTTCTGCTTCCTCTGCAACCTCTCTGTCTCTTTTGCCTTATGGATAGTTTAGGTGCTACTCCTGTCTTTACCTCTGCTATCTCCTTTGCCATCAATGACAACATTTCCAATAGTCTCCCCCTTTGGCATTTATGGCAACATACTTCCTCTGCTTGCCTTTTAAAAGCCCCTTTTTGTTTTTCCTCCCCCTTTGACATCAATGGCAAAGGGTTGCTCATTTCCTGGTTTTCTTTCTGCTTTTCCTCTCTCTGAGTTATGTTTAGGCCCTCTTCTGCTGACTTTGTACCATTATGCTCCAGACTGATGTACAAGACTTGTTGAGAGAACACTTTGAGGATTATTGGACTTGAATATACACTGTAAATTGATACAATCCAAAGCATAGTCTCCTTTCACTAGTATAAGGCTGAAAGTGAGGATAATGTTCCTTCATATTACACCTTGTACCAGCTTTATCTAATCAAAGATGTATGATTGGATCAAAAACTATAATAATGAGAAGGCTTCAAATACACTTTTGTCTCTGTCTGATGTAGTGAGCTAATATATTTCTGTTGAAGAAGATTGTAGATTGAATATGTCTTTTCCTGTAATACTCATCTGCAGTACCACACTTGTTCAATTATGATAATGATGCCAATATATCTTTTATTGCTATGGTACACCTTTCCTGCCTGTTGTTGATGACATGAACTAGGATGCTGACAAGGATATTACTTTTAAAGTTTGAGAGGTTCTTGTTGTTGATGTGAACAAATGAATCAAACCAGAGTTTACAGCTTATTATAAGAATAGGCAATATCTTTCAATATTAGAGGCCAACTGACTTTCCTTCTTGTACAATGTGCTTTCAAAACAAACCCTTCAATGTATTGGTCAGTTTCACTTATCAACTATGCAGTTTTATTTATGACATAATGGTATGTATGTCAATAATCAATCTCTCTTTAAAGATGAATTACCAACAAATCCCTTGTGTTGAAGAAGGATTTAGATGAATTAATAAAAGACTTTTGAGCTTCAAATGGTAATCACAACTAGTCCTTTATGCTTCAGATACTTTGACTATTTTATCAAGATGATCTTTCACAAGAATATATTAAAGTTGTTTATTTTATATCTCAGCTAATAAAATTCACCCAGTTTATGAACAATCTTTAGAAAGAGGTCTTGAAGATATATGTACTGAATTCAGGAAGGCATGAAATTATATATAGAAAAAGATATTTCTTCGGTGCTCAATATACTACTTCAAGTGTAAATCAGATACTGATCCTTTAGCACTGCTACTGCCCTTTTCATGATGAATGCAGATAACCCTGGGAATTTTACCTTGATGCATTCTTGCCATAGTCCTTTGATCCTGTGGACCTGTATCATACTGCTGCTTCACTGAGAATGCTTGGTAATTTTTTGATAAGAATGCTTCTTGTACCTAAACACCAATTGATATTACTTTGATAAACCATGCAGAGATTTCACTTCAGCTTGCACATTTACCCATAATTAAGACATCCTTCATAAATTCTATTATTGAGCTCTCCACTATTTTCAACAACAATCATCAATATGCTGAATCTGATCTTGGCCTCATTAATCTTTTACTTTTTCTGTCATTTTGTTCATAGGAAGTCACATCATTTTCTTTTCTAGGACTGCTCCAGAACCATTGTTGTTTTACATACAATTCAACTGTTCTAACATAGTGACCTTAGGGAAGACATCTTCAATTTATTTCCTAGGACTCTTCATGGGCAGATCACTGAGAGATTTATCACTTACTTGACTGTACTCCTCCAAGGGGACTTTTCATAGATGAGTGATGTAATGATATTAATGATGACAGGCACTTTTCTTACTCATTCTTCTTAATGTGATTCATTGTCAATTCTAGCAATATGATGCACAATGTGATCAACATTTAAGGTGCTGATGTTTTCTTTCTATTATCATGGCTTCTTTTTGCCTTCTCTTCTTCCATCAATCTGTCAGCTAATTAAAAAATCAGATAATCTTCTTCCTCTATAGTTCTCTGTTAGAGGAATTTCCTTTCACTTCCTGATCTCATAGTTGTTCTCATTTCATGGAGCGCTTCTTATACTAATTTTTGTGGGGACTACATATGAACTGCTCTCCCCCTAAGATGTTGCTTCATATTTATCACTGGTTGGATATTTTCTTTGTTCCTAGAGCAGCTCCCCCTGAGACTATGCTAGATTCATTATGTTATGGAGATAATAGGCTCCCCCTTTCTCTTTTCCTTCCATACTTTATTGGGGTTCTTCATAATGTATGCTCTTCCTTTTGATTCATAGTTTTGATTGATCTATTTTGATTCCATCATATGTCTAGAGTTCTTTAAAATATATGGCAGATTACAGTCCTTTGCTTTATGGCCAAGCTTGAGGCATACATAACATCTTATTTGACCAAGGTGCATTTGAGCTGATGTATAATATTTCATTCCCCTTTTTGAACATAATTTACAATCAACAGATTTGTGTCCAAATTCATTGCATGCATAACAATAGCCATGGAAATGATTTGTGTACCTGGTGAAAGATTGTCCTTTCCATTTGCTTGCTTGAGGGATTCTTCTCTTTTGCTGCATCCTTTGCTGGTTGGACTGGATTGGCTTTGTCTTACAATATGCTGCATTATTTCCTTGTTTGTGGCAGGAAAAACATGTGCTATTTTTCATAGGAGGAAGGAACCTCCTTTGACATCTTCCGAATTTGTTCAATTCATCCCTAGGAGCATATGAGCCTTTAGCAGTTGACTATTTCATCCTCTCATTCTTTTTTCTTTCATGTTTCTACTTGATTCTGTTTGTTTCTTTACAGCTCATGTTCCTGCTGGCTTCTTCTTCTGTAGGAGTTTGCTGAGTTTCTTCACTGTTCTTTACAGCTTTTACAAAAATGATTTTCTTGTCATCTTCAACCTTGGACTTACTGGCTTCACCTTCATATCCTATCCCGGTCTTTATGATAGGTTACCTTTGTGCATTTAGAATCTGGTCCAACTGTCCAAAGCCTTTCATTAGAGGTGTATTCATTAATAGTTCTCTTTGGGTTTTTTCTAAGTTCTTTCTCAGGCTCACTACTTCTTCTTCCAATCTTTCACATTCCTGACTTTTCTCTCTCATTTTTTGCAGCAGAGTTTCTTCTATTTTCCTTGCTTCTTCAAGGTGTGTCTTCAGGTCAAAAATTTCTTTCTTATCCTCATATTCTCTCTCATCACATATTTGCACCACTGTCTTAAGGGCTTTGTTTTCATTTTTCTATTTTTCTATTTCAGTCAAAGCAGTGTCAAGCTTGGCTTTTTCTTTAGCTATAATTTCTTCATGGTTCTTATCTCCATTCATACTAGTAGGTACTTCATTTGATTGAATATTTTCCTGTTGACATGAATTTTTCTTCTTCTTAATTCTCTTATCCTTCTTGTCAGTGCAGTCCTTAGTGTCTACTCCATGTATGAAGTGCAATCTATCCCAGATCTATTTTGTAGAGGTTAAATCCATTATTAACTCAAGATCCTTATTATGAAGACTATTGAATATCAAACATTTTGCCTTGGCATTCCTATGTTGTTCTTTCACCGTGGGGGAGTCTGTGCAGTAACCATCACATACAAGCTTCCATACCTCAGGTTCATAAGCCAATAATCCTGTCTTAACCTTATCTCTCCATTTAGGAAAGTTTGTTGTATTTAGCACAGGTTCATTTTGATAGTCCATGACTCAACCAGATCTCCTTCAAGCTATTAAGCTTACACCAAAGGAACCCGCTCTGATACCAATTGTTGAACCCTTAGTTAAACTGAGAGGGGGGGGTGAATCAGTTTAACACATACATGGACTTTTAAAACTTTTCCCTTAAAAATTATTTACATCTTCATTTGATGATCAACTTAATATGTGAGAAATCTTAGTTTGTGAGCAACAAGTATCAAGCAGATTTGTTAATGTAACAACAGTCTTAATATGTGAGAAAAAAGTATTAAGTAGATTAGATAAACCACATCAACACATAGACATCATGCATAGAGACACCAGATATAAGTGGAAACCCATAAAGGGAGAAAACCACATCTTATTATTGTTGTGATGCAAAGGCAAGCTCCAACTCCCTCTCACCACTGTTTTCTGCAGGCACCAACCTACAGGAGGCTCTATCCTCAATTCTGCAAGCTATAACTTGCAAGGAAGCTCCAACTCCCATCAATTTTCTGCAGGCACCAACCTACAGGAGGCTCCAACCTCAGTCAGCTACAACTGACATTTTATCAAGCTACAACTTGAGGTGGAAGCACCAACTCCCATCTATTTTCTGCAGGCACCAACCTACAGGAGGCTCCTACCTCAGTCAGCTACAACTGACATCTATCAAGCTACAACTTGATAGGGAAGCTCCAACTTCCTTACTCTTTCAAAAGAAAAACACTTGCTGATTTACCTTGGATATCAGCTCTGTTCTGTTCCATCTGCTCTACTGTTCATCTATTCTCATATCTGCCCTGTATCATCTCTGCATATTTTCAAATTCTCGATCAGCTTCTCCTTCTTCTCTGCTCAGCTCCTCCTTCTTCTCTGCTTCACTGCTTCATTTCTGCATTCTCTTCACTCACTCTCTCTGTGACCTTCTCTAACCATTTTTGTGCATATCAATGTGATATTATATATAGAGTTCATCACATGACTCTTTACATCCCTCAGGGAATTTGAAGTGAACAGTCCTGACTTTTTGCCTTCTGCCTTCTCATTTCTTTTACCCGCTCATTCAGAGAAATATAACAATATGCATTAATTTCAATATTACAGTGGGAGTTTGTCTTTTCCTTAGGATACTTGCCTTTGCATCACAAACAATAAAAATTAATTACAAAATTTACATTCACATTTTTAATTACATATTTCAATTTTACTCAGCTTCTTTTCTGGATTTTGGCTTTACTGGATTTGTCTTTTCCTGCTGCTGTTGAGAACCTGTTCTGCATACTCTTTGTTCACTGTCATATGCATATTCCCTATTTTCTGTGCTTATTCTCCTGTCCAACTCATTCTTGTACCTATTCCTGTTCACCGAACTTTCATCTCTGCATGCTCTCCTCTTCTTTTTGTTTTTCCATAATTGCATTCAAGTTTTATGCCCAATCATTTCCCAATTCGGGCAATCTCACACTTCTCTTTAATTCCACGATGGTAATTTACATAAACAAGTCTGGGTTATTTTAATATCTCAATTCAGAGAATTCGACATTAATTCAATACTCCTCTATAGTTATAACCTAACAATCTCTTATGTGTACATATGCGCTAATTCTGCATTTACAACCATTCTACGCAACATAATAATTGACCCTCGGCGTATTAAACCATATTCACAAATTCCATGTTTCACCACTTCACATATATAGTCATTATACATAACATATCCACACATATATTATTAGATAATCGGAAATCTTTTATTAATTATAAACCTTAGTCTTCCACCGTATGTTAATAACCTGTCAAAATTTAATAAAAATCATTAATATAAAACAAATTCATTATATATGACTCCGCCCTGGGTCCACAATACAACCAAAGGACCAATCAACCGAACGCACCGTACCTGGCTTAACCTCCGGGCTCTTCCATTAAACCTCGGGCAAGTTCAACAAGCGATCGTCGTTCGATATCGAGCCTCCAGATCGACGGCTTGAATTAATATCGCTCAGCGTCTTGGTATGAAGAATAACGTGCGATGGCACAATTTAACAAGCGGTTTTGTAATGGGTCCACAGGCCACGTGTTGATTCTTGTATGGAATCGCTCCTCCTCCGCGAAATACCACTTATGGTCGATAGGCGGTGCGATGAATTCTACTTACGGCCTTTACTGTTCACTCTAAACCACTTCATTGTTCCTCTTGCAAGGTTCCGTTCTCCACTCCAGGTTCCGGTCCAACACTTTTACTCCGGGTTCCGGTGTTTTATAAGTGGCCCTACGATATGTATAACACACAGCTCCATTACCACTGCACATTTAACTCTGGTTCCTCTTCTCCCTACGCTTCAGGTTCCGGTCCTCCACGATTTCAATTATATATATCTATATCTATCTATCTATCTATATATATATATATATATATATATATATATATATATATATATATATATATATATATATATATATATATATATATATATATAAATTTTCATCATATTTCAATTATATATATATTCTTTGTTACGACTATGGTTCCGCCTCCAACGCAGAGTTTCGCTCCTTTTCACGGTTCCGTCTATTCTTATGCAGAGTGCACACAGCCACTCGTTCACAGAGAATATGGTTCACACAAGATTTAATTCGACCATTTCACAACAATATTAATTCAATGTTTCATGTGATTCAACCAAGAAGACACGTAGTCTCACAATCGCTCCTCTGTCGACCAATTCGAGATACGATGTCGACAGTATTAACACTGAGTTTTCCAACTACACACAGGCACAATTAATCTCAATTTGCAGATTAAATGATTTCACATTCTTGCATCCTCGGGTCTTAACACATGTATGTACTTTCAGCTTTGAATTTTATAGAGTCTAGACCCTATAAAAATCTAAAGCAACTTTGTACTATGGAATCTCACCAAAGAATACACAATTCTTCATGTATATGTATATATGTATATATTTAAGGTGTGTGGTAGGTCTCAAACAAATTTTTACAGCGATATCTGGCCCATTGCCACACTCTATACCGTTATCAAGAGGTCTTCGCTCAGTTTCTCAAGCCTCTTCCATTCTCTTCATATTTGCCAATGCTCCAACTCATCCCCAAGCATATTAAGTCTTTACCACAAGGTTTTAGTCTTCAATCAAAGTCTATGCTCAATAATTGCTCAATAGTTCATCTGCAAAATGTATTACACCCCTAATTCATGAATAAACCTCTGTATTACACTTCTTCAGGCCTTTTCAACTCCACTGCTCTGTCTCTAATTCCTTTGTTGCTTTTGCTTCAATTCCTCTGTTTCTTCTGCTGCCTCTGCAACCTCTCTGTCTCTTTTGCCTTATGGATAGTTTAGGTGCTGCTCCTATCTTTACCTTTGCTATCTCCTTTGCCATGAATGAAAACATTTCCAACATTATTTATATTTATTTTTTACAAAGTGCTTGCCTTGGGGCCGATGAACCACTTAGTAAATTTGAACTCAAAGAGAAGCGAAGAGAATGAATTGGGTGCTTGTAGGGTTTAGAAATCAATCTAGTGTGTGTACATGGTGAAGATAATAGAATACATTGGGTGCTTTATGGGTTTGGAAACTGATCTATTATATGTACGGGAAAATAGAAGGTCAATAGACACTTGCTGGGTTGGGAAACTAAATTATGTATGTAATTTAATGCTATGTCTTATGATTGGTTGGTTTATGATTTAACTTGATGTTATTGTGATAGGAACCAAAGGAAAATTCCAAGTTCACCTCATGGATAAGATTCCAATGAGGTATGATTTGAATTTAGCACAAATTCTTATGATGAGTCTAATGGAAATTTATGTGCTATGATGTACGAAAACATGGAATTTCCCAGCTTGGGTGCTTGAAACTGGTTGCAAGATGAATAGAAGTAGCAGAAAAATGAATTAGAGCATGCAACAATATGTTGGTAAAATATTTGAGGAACAGGGCTATTTTTGGACACTGGTACCCAATAGTTTCCATTGATTTCTATGAAGCATGCCATGATTGGTATAAATATGTTGAGGTAGGGACTTGCCTTAGTTATGAGATTCTTCTGATGTGAGGAAACCTTTTTAAGGAATGGATCACTTGAGGGACTGTGAATCAGATAAGTGGATGCCTGAATTTGGAAGGTGTATGACTACACTAAATGGGGTGACTGAATTGTTCAAGGTACTAGGAACCAAATAAGAGAAGGTCGGGAAAATAAATTGGTTTTAAAGGGTCATGTGTATAGTTGATCGGAATTAGGAGCATTTTTGGGGTGTGCTCAGAAACAATGAGTTGAGAATCATTCACTAAAGGAACAAGAAGTTCAAGGATAACAGTGCTAGACATTAGAGGTAGAAAACACTCTAGAGAAAAGGAATGAATGCAAGTTGGATTGAACACATTGGAAGCACCAAAGACTACAAAAGAGCCATTGGGAGATGTTTGAATTAATGAATTAACATATACTAAGTGGTCAGGTAAACCATTGTGCATATAAAATGTTTTGTAAAAGATAAAATGAGTTGTGTATGTAAAGCTCCATAATGAACAATGCTTGGTCTAAAGCATTCTTTATTGTATATGGTTACTGAACACCGAGGACAGTGTTTACTTGGAGGGGGAGAGGACTATGACATCTCCTAGTTAATATTCCTTCATTACAATTGTAATTAATAAAAGGGTTAAGATAAAGTGAATGGATTCTAGTTTCTTGAGGAAGGAGATTTCTTGAGGGAATTGTTGTTTTAAATAATAGTTTTGGTTGGATGAGAATTTTGTGTTAGCCTCTTTCCCATGCTACAATAATAAATTCCTAATTGTACCAACTTATTTGTGTTACATATTGGAATACAGTTTTATCCTAAGTATGTTCTAGAGTTTCTAGATCCAAGATCCTGTTTTTTAGAGCGTAGATCCTATTTTCTCTCATCTTTGTTCATCTCTTTTATGAGGTGTCAATGAGAGAGCATGTGGGTGGTTTATTCATTGTATTATAAATATTTTTATAATTAAACATTGATTAATACAATGAGGTTTAAATCCTTTTCCACCAGTTTCAAGTTTCATTTTCATTGTCTCATATTTTTTTTTTTCTTATATTTCTTCCATTGGTATCGGAACATGACATTTGATTGCAATCCATCAATGAGTTCCTTGTAGACGAATTTGAGCTCAAGAAGCAAATGTGTATCTGCCACAACTCAATCATGCAATGAAGCCATAAGGTGCTTGTTTCACAGAATTATCTGGAGGATTATTCAATTGAATCACTTCAAAAATTTGATGGTAAAGCGAATCCATAGTAGTTTATTCAACATTAATCTGAGGTGCCTTGAAAGCCTCGTTCATTAATACTCAATAAAAAATCATCTATAGAAATTTTTTTCAATCGATTATCACCTCAACAATCAAGACACAACCTCAAACTCCTGGCACAAGATCCATCTAAATCCATTGAATCATCTTGCATATATATATATATATATATATATATTACCTTGATTGCAAGAAATATCATCCCCTCAATAGTTGCTCCATCTTCTCCCATTTCTCAAATAATTTTCTAGTCTCCACTTCATTTGATTTTCTCTTCTTATTAATAACCTTTTCTCGTAGAGCATCGATCCCCAAACCCATCATTCCCAAAATATTTGCATTGAGTTGTTTTCATGTTGAACTATCACTCGAAAAATATGATAGTACTGCATATCAATCAATCATTGTGACTAGTCTGGAGGCTACCTTGGATCTAGGAGTTGAACTATGAGTTCCAGAAGAGATCGATGCATCTGAGAGAAAATAAATGCATAATACATTGTTCCAGGTAATGTGAAGCAAGGGTTGAAGCCATTTCGGAGAATATTTATTTGTTCAAAAAGTATTCAATAAGTATTTTTGTTAAAGTAAGCTAATTGGTCTTGCATGAAGAGTTTTCTATATTTAGACAACCATTTAACTGAGCGTTGAGAGCATTGAGTCAAGTAGAGTTTAAGTGATAGATGAATTTAGAGTGTATGTGCATGTCAAGTTATATTAGGTGAGTCACTAGTTGAAAAGGTTTAAATACCTTTCACCAGGTTCATTGTAAGTCAAGTCATGTAATCCCAATCAAGTTTGTGTGAGCAATATAGAATAGCCGTAGCTCATATGTTTTGTGTGTGTTAAAATATGTTTCTTCTCTCTACCTTTCCAACAGATTGATATCATAGCTAATTAAAAGATCCAAGGGAGAGCTAAGGTCACAAAGATTGGAGTTGAGAGAAATGGTGGAATAATAACAATCCGTAAGTGAGAAAAGAGAAATATTTGTCTTGATTCAAGTTATAACTCTCCTTGCAGTGGTATACAGGGCGTTAAAATGCCGAAGGTCTCAGTGAAAAACCACGTTAAGAGTGGTGGAATTCCATTGTTTCAACAACACGCATGGTCCTCTGGTTTCCGCAGCGTTAATACACTAGCATAGTGCCATTTGCAGTGGTGAGTGTTACACGCTACCATAGTACCCTTCCGACGCATTAGTGCTAAAATAAAAGTCAACGAAAATTGGTTAAGGATTACGTTATTCCTTAAAAACCATATACGTATCAACCTTATTTAAAATTTTATTCATAAAGCATGTGAGCATTAAAGAGGAGGTTTATCATTTTTTTTTTTTTTGAAGTGATTTAAAAAGGATTTTATCATGAATTGAGAAGGGGTTTTAAATGATAAAAGGGCTAAATAAATTTTCTTTTATAAGGTTTTTACATAAGGAATTATAAAGAGGATTTTTGGTTAAAGGGTTATTTTTACCGAAGTCGCATGGGATTAAAAGTTTTTGAGAATTATTTAAGGGTTTCAAAGCATAATGGTTTTGGAAGTTATTTTTGGAAAAAATAATTTAGGGCTTTGCAAAAGTTTATCAGTACACAATTGTTTTTTGGTGTTTTTGTCAAGCATGATAGTTTTTTTTGAGAATATTGTGCCTTATGCGGGCGCATATTAAAAATCAAATTTTTTCAGGGGCGATATGGAAGATAGGCTCATGCAAGTAGCTATGAAAATAGTCATTGGTTGCAAATCACAACTGAGGAAGACTAAGAAAAGGGATAAAAAAATAAGAGGCAAACATTGTTGCCGTGTTTAAAGAAGTTCAGGCCGTAGCTGAGGAACTGAGATGTCTAGCATAAGACAAAGATTCCATAGCTTTGAGTTTCATTAAAAAAAAATTAGATGAAACAATTATGTGCAAGGTAGCAAAAGCTACAACTTCCAAGGAATCATAGAAGATCTTGGAAGAAGAATTTGGTGCAAGGGGGAGTGACATGCACCAAAAAGATGTGTCACAGTTTGTTGAGTCAAATGAAAATCTGAAAGTAGATAAGCAAGACTCTGGGATGACAACAGAGCTTGGAGAATCCCACTCAAAAGTGGAAGATGGTCGTGAATACTATAAAATTGAAACCCATTATGAAAGCAAGAATATGGATTAAGAAGATGCAACAAAGATTGCAAAGAGAAATTTGAAGCCTCTGTATGTGAATCAGAGGAAGAGCAGATCAATTCTCAAGCACTCCACTATAATATGGATGGTGCAGATGATGGTGAAACCCATTATGAAAGCAAGCTTATGGATGAAGAATATGCAACAGAGATTGAAAAGAGAAACATTGAAGCCTATCTATGTGAAACAGAGCAAGACCATATCAATGCTCAAACACTCCACCATAATATGGATGGTGCAGATGATGGTAAAAACCATTATCCAAGCATGCATATGGATGAAGAAGATGTAACAGAGATTTCAAAGAGAGAATTCGAAGCCTCTGTATGTGAAACAGAGCATAAGCATATCAATGCTCAAGCACTCCACCGTAATGTAGATGGTGTAGAAGATGGTGAATCCCACTGTAATGAAACACATGTCGATGATGACTACAAAGTGAGATGTGCATTGGTGAATCCAATCAAAGATGGTGAATTTGGTAAAGATGAAATTGTCAATGAAATTGACAATGAGAATATGCATGCTCGAATATCCCACCAGAGGGTGGATGAAAATTATGTTGATGATATGTTTGGTTTATTTGAAACAATGATTGATTATGGTAATATGGTAAGTGCCATCTCTGATGAAGCATTGAGGTTTGGAGCTGTCTTTGTAGCATCAAGATATGTGTTGAGGTATAAAAGGTGTTTTCTTAACACCTATTTATCCTACATTAATTATCAATCCAGGTACGATTTTTTATTTCAAGAGTGTACTCTGTCTGAGGCTGCAATTCAATCTAAGAGTAATGCCTTGCAATATGTAGTACAGTGTTGTAAATACAAGAGTAAACGGATGCTTGGAAATGAAATCTAAATACAATGACATGAAATTAAATGCTCTAAAATCCAATCATTCACCCAGCAATAATCAGTCAAGGATGCAGTAATGATAACTCTTTCCTTTAGCAACTGATGTAATTGAAATCAAATGAAAACAAGATAATCAATCTAAGAACGAAGGTAGCAATAACCAAATGTCCTTTACAGTTGATGATCTCGCATTAAAACAATTAAAATGGAAATAGAAATTGAACTAAATCACTAATGCTGCTGATGAAAGTAAACTAGGAAAGTTCTCAAAGCAAAACCACTCTTTTCAGGAATGAAATAGGCTGTAAACTAATTAACTAAAATGAAGAACAAATCTGGAATTAAACAGCAATATAAATGAACAACAAACTCTAACTAATGGAATTGAACAGTAATATAAATGAACAGCAAATTCTAACTAATGGAATCGACCAAAAAAATCTATTAGACAACAAACTAAACGAAACAGCAAATGGATTGGAATAGCAACTGAAATAGAACAACAACTGCTGAAAAGCGTAGCTCTGTTAAAGCATAACATGACAAGTTATACATAGATTAAGATTCTTGTTAAATTATAAAGGAATGACAACGCAATTCACCAATGTAACACACCAATATTATGAAGCAATTAAGCAGTAAACTATTAAACTTGAAAGCTGTAATGAAAACAAATGCAAACCGGCACACAACGATAATTGAAAGATAATAATACAAACAGTAGATGGATCCACCAGGGCTAGGCCCTTAGCCACCATTGAAACACCGCTTGGCTACTCCAGAGTCAAGAAATGGAACAGACACTAGATAATGTATTAATCAGGAATAATAGCGTTTACAACAGTCACTCTCTGATCACAAGAGTCGATGAGAAATTACAGAGTACAAAAGGAGTTTCAATGATAATCGTTCTGTCCTCCGATTTCTATAGACACTGCCTTTTATAACAATTCGGCGAATAATACAAGAAACAACGATAGACTTTGAACAGTGATCTCCCTTTTCTTCTTTTAGCTAACGCTTGGTCTTCTTAGGCTGTAGTCATGCTGTTCCCTGCCTTACTTTAGCTGTTCATTTTGATTTCATCCTTTTTGTCTGGACACAGCCCTTTGCTGGAGGAACAGAAGTTACTCCTGCTTTAGCTTTGCCTTTCGAATGGTGGTTTCCCACTTCATTTGTCTCCTGTTGAGAATAAAAGACAATATTTAGCCAATTTTCACAATAAACATTAATCTTTGCAATTCTATCATAATCCTTCAATATATCATCTTTCTAGAATAAAAAGAGTTATGTTTAAAGGAAAAAGATAAAGAAATACATGGTGAATTCATACCTTTTCCAATGCTCAGCACACCCCCCTTCTTACCCTTTTTCATGTCCTCATGAAAACCATAGTTTACATGTCAAGCAGTTAGATAATAGGATGGAGAGGGTTTTTCATTAATTGGTCTAAAACCATGATTTGCAGCTAAAGCTTCAAAGATGTGCCTTGTCTTTCCTTCAGGTAATTCATATTTGGCTTTATAGTCTGTTGCAGGATACCATATAATGGGACTTCGAAACCTACAACCTAGCTAGTATGGGCCTTCCCTCAAGATGAGGTTACTATAGAGAATCAGGAGTTCAGCAGCTAATCCAAAATTTCTATAATTAAATGGCTCTCTATCTTGAATATTTCGATTTGAAATCTTCCATCGGACTTTAGCTGCTACATAGGGCTGGTCTCTGATAGATAGAAAATATTCTACCCCATCCAAGACAATTTCTTTTTGGACGGGTCCCAATGTCTAGATCACACCCTCCTTTGTCATTAGATTTTTCTGCCTAGCCCATAGTTGTAATGGGTGTCTCGGTTCACCCCTAACCCAAAGGTAAAACCCATTTTCTTGCCTCTGAAAAGTATTATAGGCCTTGAGCCATTTCAATTGGTTGACAACAAATGAAATAAATGCTTGAAATTGGATATTGCCCACAAAAGGGCTGGGATTTGTCTCCATTTCCCCAGCTAATATAAAATTGTGCAAATAGAACTCACAGAGCAGACGCTGGAATTTTACTCCATATAGTTTGCAGCAACTTATAAAATCATCTACAGTGTTTAATTCTATAGGTTTTCCTGCCCTAACAGATTTAATTTTTAACTGTAAATATCTTTCTAATAAAAACAAAGCATAATTTTTGGCAGGGCACCTACATGCTAGAACATCTGTGTATAAGGAGCAGAGAGTATCCATTTGATTCCAGACCATTTTTAATCTACTCCTTACCTCTTCAACTTTCTCTTCTGCCTTCCGACACTTATCGTAGGCTTCAGCCTCTGATGCATGGATGTTCCTTAATTGCTGCTGCAACTCTTGGTATTTTCTTTTAGGAACGGTCTCCTCTTCAAGCTTTTCTCTAGCTTGTTGAGCCTATACCAGCTCTTCTTGGAGTTTTTCTATAGTAGGGTCTATTAAAAAAATGTTTTTGGATTGAAAATCTACCTAGGTGTTCTTATTAAAATGTCGAGTGCCTACAGTCTGTGTCTCTTTCTTGGCCATACTGCTAGAGGACAGTGCCTCGGTCTGTACATATTTTTCACAAACATGTACATTTTCAGTTTGGGCAACTACGTCCATAGCAACTACCTAATTTTCCTCATTATCCTGAATGAATGTGGGCTTAGTTTGATTCTCCATGGCCCTTGTATTGTGGGGTTCTTTTTGGATAGCTATATTCTTCGTTTTCAAGGTTCTTTTAGAGAATTTCCCCTATTTTAGCACCCTAATCCTCTACTTGAGTTGTTTTACTAGCTTTTGGAGCTTTTACCGTTCCCTCCACAGCTTCCCAAGTTCATTTTTCTTCTTCTTTTTCTTCTTGGAAGGAACAACTTTTCCTTTTCCTGTACTTGGTTGCTCGGCTAGGGTTTGCTCTCCAGTGGCTGTGCCTTCGCCCAGGCTTGCTTCAATATTTTATGTTTGGGACACTTCCATAGTGTTCCCATGCTCCTGGCTACATTCCTCAGGGAAAATAACCCTAGTTGGTTCTGTTTTTCCCTGAGGGTTTTCTTCATCAAGCATTTCCTCAGTCGTATCTTTGTTGATAACAACTTGTTCTTGCAATTGGTCTATCTCAATGTTGAGATTAAGTGGACTATGAGGTTGTATGTATTCACTCATATTGGCCAAAATTTGGGCTAATTGGTCCTCCTGGAATAGACTCTGTGGTGGGCTTGCAATGGATGTTTCGGGAGGTTCTGCTTTCTCTCCTTCATTTTCATTGGTGTGATTACTTTCTTTCTCTTCACCGGTGTGGTGACTTCTTTCTTCTTCACTGGTATGGTGACTTCTTCTTCTTCACCAGTGTGATGACTTCCTTCTTCTCCACTGGTGTGGTGACTTTCTTATTCTTCCTGATTTCCTTCTTCTTCATCAGTGTGATGACTTCCTTCTTCGATTTGTAGGGGTTTTTCATCTTCCGAACTGGGAAATTCTAAGGGTTGGCTGCTGCTACCCTAAAGACTTCCTATCATTCCCCTACTTCTCCTAATCCTGGAGGACTGTCTGTGCTTTAAAGGTTTTGTTGTTGTGCTAGTAACTCTTTTATGTTTTGGGGCAAGTAGAGTTGTTCCTCCGTCAATTGAGAATATCAATTCCTCCCAACTAGTCTGCTGCTGGGCAAGACTGTAACTCACTATCAATCGGATTAAACAATGATGGCTTACCACCATCGCTATATGACGAGACTTTCTTATGCTCCAGGCAGCATCATGCAACAAGAAGTTTAAATATGCAGGCAGGTTTACAGTACATTTTTGCTTTAATACTGCTAATAACTTAAGGTGGCATGGTCTTACGACATCCTTTCTTCCATCGCATGTGATGTAGCTCTGTACTACTTTCACCAGTTCTGTCCATGGTTCTCCCAACGTTGTCGGCTGAACACCTTTCCCTTTAACAACCAAGGTCTGCCCTTTGTCCCGAAAAAGATTCATGGCTTCTTGAAGTTTCACTTTTTTATGGGTCCATATGGGTCCTTCAGCTGGCAGACCAGATACCTCGGCAATTATTGCATCTGTTACTGCGATTTTCCTACCTCTAACCATGGAATAGCCTTCCTGCAAGTTCTGCAAAAATTCAATGGCTACCGTTTCATGCGGGTGTTGCAGTCATGTGAGGTAGGTAATCCATCCTACTCTCTCCAGAATTTCCCATGCAGTGTTGGAAACTGCTAGCGCCTATAGCTCACTACGTATTGCTCGTCCTGCCATTATGTCTGCACACTGTTAATTCTTCGCAAATACACAGAAATGTAAAGGAACAACACTTTGTGTATATCAGCACAATATTGTTAAACTCTTGTTGTTTCTGAGAATTTGATGAACATAGGGATTCAACTCGCATGCAGGCATTAAAAGGCATCCGCACCCCCCCTGAAATATAATAGGTCATCCTCGACCATCGAATAGAAGAGCAGCGTACCGCAAAGCAATTGTACAGCATTGAAAGGCATACATACTTATGATATGATCAAAAAATTATCACATTACTGAAATCGATGCATATTTTGAAATCGTGAGTAGATATGGAAACGTGATGTAATGATTTTGAACATAAGGGAAAGGACAGCTGATGTAAAAAGTACTTATGTGGTCATTATCCACATAAACTATTATGATCGATTTATAAATAAATTTCATGCATAATAGGTTCCAAAAAAAGGGTTTAGGATCATATTCTCATTTGATATTAGATAAAGATATAAGAAAAGGGTTTAACATTACTATTGATTTGTGAAAATTATGACTCCAATGCCATCAGCAGAGCTCTGTTGCCCATAGGTGTCTAAAACCTTGACAAAGTTTCTTTCTCACCCTTGGAGCCATTATCCTTTGTTTATGCCTAAGGAAGTGCTGTGTGATGTCATGATGGAGGCCACTGTGCTAGCTTGGGAGCCATATGAATCACAATGCCATTCACCAGGAAGGAGTGAAAGGTGGACAGGTCGGCTCGTGATGAGACCTATTGTTCCAAGGACTTTTTATTTTTTTCTGAGTTGTCCATTGGATCATATCCCTGGTGTGGTGGCCATAGTGGGAATGCCACTTCACTGCTTCCTTATGATCATGGTAGGCTGGCTCTTGACGAGACCCCCTATCCTCCATCTACCATATAATAGTATTGTTAGTAATCATATATAGAGATTTTTCTTTTCTTTATTTTCTTATAGCACTTCCCTACTTATATATAGAGAATGGCTCAACACTCCTTCAGAGTAGGGATGGGGGAAGAAGTCTGAACATCTCAATAGAGAAAATATTCCCTTATTCTTATTTAATAAATAAAAATAAAAAAGAGTTATGAAGATTTAGGGAGGAACCAACATGATAAAGATAACCGATCATATCAATTTTAGTGAAAATAAAGACAACAAAGTGATATAGATGGTTGTGTCCTTTACTTTTTTTTATCACTACAAAACAATTTCTTAAAAATGACAATTTCTCTTGATTTGCTGATTCCAGTAACCTCTAATATGTGTGTCTTTACATAAATTGTATGTTTTCCTTTAAAAGGTTCATGAAGAGTTCACAAGAATCCTCAAAATGTTGTTCTAAAACAAGAAAAATGTACTCAAAAAGTGTTGTTCCTTTAGATGGAACAATTGTTGTTCCTTCAAAGGAACAGCAAAAACAATCTGCGAAAATTCTGTTCCTTTCAAAAGGAACAGCAAAAATGTTGTTCCTTTGAAAAGGAACAACAAAAATGTTGTTCCTTTCGAAAGGAACAACAAAAATGTTGTTCCTTTCGAAAGGAACAACAAAAACAATCAACTAAAATGATGTTCCTTTCGAAAGGAACAATAAAAACAATCAGTGGAAATGTTGTTCCTTTCGAAAGGAACAACAAAAACAATCGGCAAAAATTGTTGTTCCTTTTGAAAGGAACAACAAAAACAAGCAGACGAAATGATGTTCCTTTGGAAAGGAACAACAAAAACAGGCAGCAAAACTGTTGTTCCTTTAGAAAGGAACAAAAAAAACAAGTAGCAAAAATTGTTGTTCCTTTGGAAAGGAACAGCAAAAACACTATTGTTCCTTTGGAAAGCGACAGCAAAAACAATCGACAAAAACTGCTATTCCTTTTGAAAGGAACAGCAGAAAAAACTATTGTTCCTTTGGAAAAGAACAGTAAAATCAAGTGGAAAAAACTGTTGTTCCTTTTTGAAAGGAACAACAAAAAAATGTTGTTCCTTTGGAAAGGAACAACAAACACACGCGGCAAAAACTGTTGTTCCTTTCTAAAGGAACAACAAAAATAATCAACGGAAATGTTGTTCCTTTTGAAAGGAACAACAAAAAGAAACATAAAAATGCGTTGTTTCTTAAGAGGAACTGCTGCTATTCCTTAAGAGGAAAAGCAGTTGTTCCTTAAGAGGAACAACAGCTATTCCTTAAAAGGAACAGCTTGAAAAATATAATCTGTACAAAAAACAAGCAAAATCAAAAGAAAAGCTTATGTACAAGTTTCAAAAGAAAGGAATTATTCAGTGAATGGGTGTTGAGGAGGAGTTTTCTCCCTCAGCAAGAATCTGCATGGTATAATCTTCCCGTAATTGCTGGTAAAAGGATTCCCAATTAAGTGGTTTATGGTAAAGTCGTACTCGATGACTGTTTACTTTAAAAGAGTGTCCAGATCCATCAATGGTAGTTAATGTGATGGTGCCATTGTCATGCATTTTTTGTATCTCATAGGGTCCAAGCCATCATGTCTGGAGTTTTCTTGGGAAATCCTGAAAACTGGAGTCATATAGGAGTGCCCAATCTCCTTCGTGGAATATTTTCTCTTTAATGAGGGCTTCGTGCCATTTTGCTCTCTGTTGTTGAATTAATGTAGTGTGTTGAAGAGAAGAGAGCCTAATTTCATCTAGCTCGTTGATTTGTTGTAATATTCTGACCTGGGCTTCATTTAAGTCTAAACCCACCTCCTGGGTTGTTCTTAATGTCTGAATTTCAAATTCTATTAGAAAGATGGGTTCTTTTCCAAATACCAAATAAAATGGTGAATACCCAGTGGTATTTCTCCATGTTGTTTGGTATGCCCACAAGGCTTCCGGCAATCTATAAGCCCAGTCACGTCTATGTGATGCAATTGTTTTTGTAAGTATAGATTCTATCGCTTTATTCGTGCTCTCTACCTGGCCATTTTCCTGTGGGTGGTATGGGGTTGTGATTTTGTGTTGAATGTGGTAATTTTCTAATGTTGCAGTGATTTTGTTACCTACAAATTGCAATCCTCCATCTGTAATTACGTCCCTTGGGAGGCTGTATCGCACAAATATTTGGAAAAGGAACTATATTACAAAGTCCTCTGTAGCTCTTGAAAGTGCCTCTACTTCAACCCATTTAGTAACATACTCTGTTGCGACTAGTATGTATGTTTTTTGATTTTATGGTGGGTTAATAGGACCAACAAAATCGAGTGCCCAACGTTCAAATGGTTCGATTACTAGTTGTGGTTTCAAAGGCATTTCGTCGGACTGTCTAGGGCGACCCGCCCTTCGGCAATTATCACAGGCCTGTACGAACTTTTAGCATCTTTAAAAATTGTAGGCTAGTAATAGCCTGTTTGTAAAACCTTGTGACCAGTCCTGCGATATGCAAAATGTCTGCCACATGGCTCGTCATGGCATGCTTTCAGAATGTCAAATATTTCATCCTCTCGAATGCATCTCCTGATGTGCATATCCACTCCTGTATGAAACAGGTATCCCCCAATCCAAGAGAATCGGGCACTACGCTGTACTATCTGTTTTCGTTCATTGGGCGTTAGATGCTTAGGTAGTTTACCTACTGCTAAATATTTTGCAACATTAGCATACCATAGGGTTTTAGCAGTAACAACAAACAAATGTTCATCTGGGAAGTGATCCTCGACTGCTGCTGCATCTGTTGGTTTTAGCATTCGTGAAAGAAAATCAACTACAAGGTTCTCCTCTCCAGTTCGATCCTTTATTGTGATATCGAACTCCTGTAATAGAATCAACCATCCTGTTACTCTACCACTTGTGACAGGTTTATTTGCTAAAAAATTTATGGCAGAGTGATCTGTATATAAAACTACAGGATACCCAGTTATATAATGTCTAAATTTATTTACACCATGTATTATGGCTAAAAATTCTTTCTCAGTCACAGTATAGTTTAATTCAGCAGGAGATAGATTTTTGCTATTATAATAAATTGCATATGGTTTTTATCTTCTTCCTGCCCAAGGACTGCTCCAATAGGTGTGTCTGAGGCATTATATGAAATTTGGAATGGCAAATCCCAATTTGGGCCCCTTAGCACTGGGGCTGTTGATACAAGCTTTTTCAGATCCTCAAAAGCATGGTCACATTTATCTGTCCAAATAAAATTAACATTCCCTGTTAATGCATATAAAGGTGCAGCTACTCGAGAATAATGCTCTATAAATCTCCTATAATAACCAGAAAATCCAAGAAAGCTACGTACCTCTGTTTGTGTGGTAGGAGTAGGTATTAATAAAATTATCTGAATTTTAGCTGGATCTACCTGTATTCCAGCTGCTGAGATATAATGACCTAATATGAGTCCCTCAGTCATCATCATGTGACACTTTTCATGGCTTAAGCAGAGCCTGGTGTCAATACATCTTTGTAACTGTTGGTAATATGATGCAGAGTGTTGTCCTTGATGGCAACCCACTTGATGAAGATGACGGAAACCTACTTAATGAAGTTGTCCTTGATGCTTGATGAGTTTATTAATGATGTAAATCTGATGTTCTACAAGTAGCTCAGAAGTACCAGAGAAAGAAATATCAGTAAGGGCCAGAACAATGATGAAAAATGTATGTCACAAGACAGGTTTAAAGAGTGAGAATATGCATGCATGGCATGCGGCCAAGTCATGACTACTTGCGCTTAAACAAAGGACCCATTGTATTGAGCGCTGGATTATTTATTTGATCCCATCTAGGAATGCCATCGGAAGTAATGTGGTTTTGGCTCATGGTATTGAACAAGGGTAAACCTATATAAGGAGACGAAAATCATTGTGCAATGAGTGTGCATGAGTCTGGGTTTGAATGAATAATTCACTCTGAACTATATCTGTATGGAAAGGGTAATAGTTTGATGATAGATCTGAATCTGTGATGCACCTATGAAGAAAATGATGAAGAAGGATCTCTAGATCTGAAATGTATTTGTATCTTCTAGATCTGTTTATGGAATGTTTAGATCTGAGATGAGGTGAACATCTATCTAAAGTGAAGGGTAATATCTGAACTGAATATCTGATCTGAAGAAGTATGCTGCCCTATAATGTCTGAAGATCTATACGCAAGTATGTAACAGAGGAAGCGCGTATATACACGGGTTTGAAAAAGAGAAAGCGCGTATTGGTTGTGAAATTAGTTCTGTAATGTGCAGATGTATACGCAGGTTGATATGAATGGAAGCGCGTATGTACGCGGGATCAGTGAAAGGAAAGCGCGTATGAAAACTAGGGTTTGCTGAAGTCTGTGGAATGAAATGTCTGATTTGTTCTGCTGGTTTACTGCTAACTGTCAATGAGTTTCAGTTTGATGTATGATTGAGCTTAAATGAGTAGAGTGGGTCCAATCTGAAAATATGATGAAAAGTGGCCTGTAAGTTGTGTTCTATGGAAGTTATTGGATCCAGTGTGAAAATTGATGAAACGTGGTCCATAAAGGTGTTGAGGGTTGTAGCCTTCAGTCAAGGGGTTGTAGCTCCCTTCAGTTCATGGATGTTGCTTCTTTTGTAACTCATTTGGTCATAAGGCCACTAATTGCAAGATAAGTATGATGAATAGATTTGATAATTTCCAGCACCTTATAAGAAATCACAAGCAAAACTGGAAAAAGAAGAGGCACCGGTCAAAAACATAGGGAATATTGACCCTACTGCAGTCATCCGCTTCTAAAGCTTACTTCTCTTAATGACTGCAGGAGTGATGTGAGATACATTATAGGGATTAGTAATGTATCTTCACAGGGGGAGCGATGTATGGTGATTCCCATGATTTTTTTGGTTATTCTGGTTATGTTTATTTCTGACAGTGCATCTGATATGAAGAAGACAGGTACAGGTGGTACAACTTCAGGGGGAGATGAAGGAATGTGAAGTTTTCAATGTTTCACTTTCCATACGCGAGTTCTGTGAACTAAAGACACATATACACACGATTTACAGTGGAGACAGTCGCGTATGCACTTATGATAAGAAAATTTGTATGATAGTTGAAGATCAGGAGCACAGGTTCAGGGGGAGCATCAGTCTGACTACTAATGACTGTATTATTGGCACTGTATCTGCTTATTTCTCAGTTCTAAATGATGATGACATGTTACATGGTTTCTTATGATGAGATTATGGATGAGCCCTGTTTGCTTTTTGCTAAAGAGTATTCGTTGCTTTCACACTTGAATGAGATGAAAGTCTTATGTTTCAGAGATAAGGACAAATTATGTAGAGATTGTTGCTGATAACTTGTTGTTGAAAGAGTTTCAGGTTGCACAAGCTAAGGAGGAGTCTTGGTCATATGGAAAGGATGCTTGGATACACATTTTCAGGGGGAGCATTAGCCTTGCTAAGTGTAATGCATTGTTGGCATTATGATGATTCTGAAATGTGATCTATTTCTTGAGGTCTTTTTGGTAGTGGTCATGAAAAGTTATATTTGTAATTTGATGAAAAGGTCATGTTGAGACCTATGATGTAAAAAATTGTAATATTCAATCATGTAAGGACTTGTTCAAAATTTGTAAACCCACTTGGTTGGGTAGTTGAGTCAAAATATGTAAACCGACTTGGTTGGGTACTTGAGTCTCATATGTAAATCCACTTGGTTGGATCTTTGATGTATGTATGAGTCCTTGGTGATAGGAAGTTCATTGAGTCATGTACTTCATTGAAAAATATGTTTGAAGACTCAGCATGAACTCAGGGGGAGCATAGTAACTTCAGTGCACATCAGATCTACAACGCTCTACATGAGGAGAAAAAAAAAAAAAAACTTGTGTTGGTTTTGATCCTCCCTTTGCCCTTGATGTCAAAGGGGGAGAGTGACATGGTGTTTGAATAGGGGGAGAATATCATTATGCTTAATGTATCTATCTGTTGTGATCAAACACCATCATGGTTGCCATCAAGTCCAAAGGGGGAGATTGTTGGCAATATGATGCAGAGTGTTGTCCTTGATGGTAACCCACTTGATGAAGATGATGGCAACCTACTTAATGAAGTTGTCCTTGATGCTTGATGAGTTTAGTAATGATGTAAATATGATGTTCTACAAGTAGCTCAGAAGTACCAAAGAAAGAAATATCAGTAAGGGCCAGAACAATGATGAAAAGTGTATGTCACAAGGCATGCGTGGGTTTGTTAAGGAGAAGGCGTGTATGCACGTGGAAAGTACGTGCCAAGTTGTGTATTCTCAATTGCGCTTTAAATGTGTAAAACCAGGGGTTACTACCATGGTGATGACCCATTGTATTGAGCGCTGGATTATTTATTTGATCCCGTCCAGGAATACCATCGGAAGTAATGTGGTTTTGGCTCATGGTATTGAAAAAGGGTAAACCTGTATAAGGAGACGAAAATCATTGTGCAATGAGTGTGCATGAGTCTGGGTTTGAATGAATACTTCATTTTGAAGTATATCTGTATGGAAAGGGTAATAGTTTGATGATAGATCTGAATCTGTGATGCACCTATGAAGAAAATGATGAAGAAGGATCTCTAGATCTGAAATGTATTTGTATCTTCTAGATCTGTTTATGGAATGTTTAGATCTGAGATGAGGCGAACATCTGTCTGAAGTGAAGGGTAAAATTTGAACTGAATATCTGATTTGAAGAAGTATGCTGCCCTATAATGTCTGAAGATCTATACGCAAGTATGTAACATAGGAAGCGCGTATATACGCGGGTTTGAAAAAGAGAAAGCGCGTATGGGTTGTGAAATTAGTTCTGTAATGTGTAGATGTATACGCGGGTTGATATGAATGGAAGCGCGTATATACGCCGGATCAGTGAAAGGAAAGCGCGTATGAAAACTAGGGTTTGCTGAATTTTGTGGAATGAAATGTCTAATCTGTTCTGCTAGTTTACTGCTATCTGTCAATGAGTTTCAGTTTGATGTATGATTGAGCTTAAATGAGTAGAGTGGGTCCAGTCTGAAAATATGATGAAAAGTGGCCTGCAAGTTGTGTTCTATGGAAGTTATTGGATCCAGTGTGAAAATTGATGAAACGTGGTTCATAAAGGTGCTGAGGGTTGTAGCCTTCAGTCAGGGGGTTGTAGCCCCCTTCTAGGAGAGGCTAGTAAATGAGAGCAGGGGGTCGTAGCTCCCTTCCAGGAGAGGCTGGTAAACAAGCGCAGGTGGGTGCCTGCATGCTGGTATGAGTCTGCGCCAGTACATGGTTGTAACATGTTTTTTTTATATAATAAATATTGAACACTGAGACGACGGCAGCGGTGGTTTTCTCCCGACTTGGGTTTCCACCTTAAATCCTGGTGTTCATGTGTGATGCTTATTTGTGATGGTTTATTCTGTTATTACTGCACATGTTTACTGTTAACTAAACATCAAAAGAATGAATGTTGCATAGATCTCAGTAAATATTTAATTGCATAATAAGATCTCTGTGTATACGCGAGTTTTGTGAAGGATATTCAGATTACGGTATACCAGAAATGGGCTTTGAAAGTAGCGTATGGGTTTTAGAGAGTGGAAAAGTAAAAATTTTTGAGTAAGTCCTAAAGCACTTATCTAACCCCCCCTCTCAGTATTTTTCCCAACAGTAACACCTTTTCCAAAGTTTCTAATGTTGGCTCAAAATCATTTCCATAAGGTGTGAAATCATCCATATATACTTCGAGCCCTTCATTTATTAAATATGAAAAGATGCTGAGAATGGCCCTCTGAAATGTAGCAAGGGCATTGAATAGGCCAAATGGTAAAACTCTGTAAGAAAATGTCCCCCAAGGATAGGTAAAAGTAGTTTTGTCTTGGTCTTCAAGGGCAATTTGAATTTGATTGTATCCACTGAAGCCATCGAGGAAAGAAAAGAATTTCTTTCCTGCTAATGTATCTAATACCTAGTCAATGAAAGGAAGGAGAAAGTGGTCTTTCTGGGTTGCTTTGTTTATTTCTCTGTAGTCTACACATATCCTCCACTTTCCGTTCTTATTTGGCACCACTACTACTAGAGAGACCCACTTGCTATTAGATATTGGGTAAATAAATTTAACATCCAACAGTTTTTGTAATTCAGCTTTCACAATATCTTTAAGATGAGGGTTTAATCTTCGTTGGGGTTGGAAAATGGGTCTCGCATCCTTTTTTTATAAATGTGGTGTGTACATAACCGGGGGTCAATTCCCTTCATGTCTGGATAATCCCATGAAAAATCTCCCTTATATTTTTTTAGTAGTTGGACCATCTTCTTTTCTTGTTCAGCAGTCAGGTTTTTGTTAATGTTTAGGGTTTTTCCTGGCTCAATTTCTATAATTTTGCTATTGTAAATAGAAGTGGTGGGTATTGATTGATCATGAATGTCTTTCAAGGGATCTTCTTCTTCTTTATTATCAAATGCTGCCTTGATCATGTGACATTGAAAATGGGATCTGATTTTTGGTTTATTGATGAAACTGTTAATAATATCATCCTCTGTTTGGTCTTTAAAGTCGAGGGCATCTTCTATGGTTAATGGTGATCTAATGTTTTCCATGAGGTATGATACAGGTTGTTTCCTTGTTTTTATTATTGATAAGCTTGGCTGGGCTGGGGGATATAAAGCTAAATTCTTGACATAGTTCCCTCTGGTTATAGTCATGCTGCCTTGTCGGCAGCCAGTGTAAGCATCATCAATTACTAGCCAAGGTCTACCTAGGATCAACGGGTGTCCATCTAGCCGATTTTTTGGGTTGATAATCAGGAAGTCAGCAGGGTACTCCCAGGAGTCTACAGATACCATTACATCATGTAGTGTGCCTTCTGGCTTGACTACCGATCGGTCAGCCAATTCCAATAAGGTTGTTGTTGGATCTAATGATGTAATGCCAAGTTTTTGACAAGTGGTGGTTGTTAGGATATTAATTGCAGCTCCCAAATCGACTAAGGCATTTGGAAATGATTGTCCATTGATTTGCACTGTCACTATAGGATTTCTTGGGTCCTCATACTTTACGGGTGTTTCCATTCGTGATAATAAGTCAGATAGAGTGCCAACTACTTGGACAGTTGGGTTAGTTGTTGTTCTCCTCTTTGGCTTCCTTATACATAGTTCTTTGATGGTTTTTGCATAAATAGGGATGTCTTGGATAGCTTGGAGGAGAGGGATTTTTATACACAAATTTTTCAGTTCTCCCAAAATATCAAAATTAGGATATTCTATTGGGCAAGGTATGATTATTCATTCTAGGAATGGTGGAGAAGAGGTGGTTGCTTGCTCCTGAGTTTGTTGTTTAACCACATTCTCCTTGTGCACTGTTTGTTCTGCGGGTAACGGATCTTCAACTTGAAAATTTTTGTCTCCCTCTGTTTCTATTATGCACCCAAATCTTAGTTGCAGGTCATTACACTCCCTTAATTCAGTTTCTAGTTCTGGTGGTTCCATTATTTGAACAGACTTAACTGGCCTATTATTAGGGTTTGGGTTGGGTTGGGCTGGGAGTTGCGGTCTCAAGTTGGTCTGGGGATTTTGTTGCAATGTATATGGTGCTGGTAGCGTAGGTTGAGGGAGAGGGATCGTTCCAGCTGGCTGATTTGCTGGTCTTTGCCAGTTCAAATGCCAGGTCTCACTCTGTGAGGTGGAGGGGGACCATTGTGTTGGATAAGTATTATTTTTCCAAAATGGTGGATAGTAAGGAAAGTTTTGCCAATTCGTTTGATTTGTTTGATTTGGCCATGGTGATGTAGGAAATGGCTGTTGTGACCAATTGGGGAATGGTGGCTACTTTTGCCACATTCCATTATATTGCTGAGCATTATACTGAGGAGGCTGAAAAGAAGAGGATGGATCAATTGGCATACCTGTTTGTCATTGCTGCCATTATCGGCGCTGATTGAGTAGGCATACCATTTCTGATTCTTCTTCCGCCTCCTTGTAGACTGCTTTCAATCTAGGGAGTGAGGGGAAACCTTCTGTGGAGTGATATTTTGTGTAGATAGCACATACTTTGAATATATCCAGCGGGCACTCTTTATGGCTGTGTTTCTTTATGCATTTAGGGAAGAATATTGTCAGATTTTGTTCTACTTCTGCTTGCTTTTGTTTAGCTTTCATGATGTCGAACTACGTTGTCAGAGTCCCTAGAATATCAATTTTAAAATCTTCTAGTATATTTCCAATTTCTACGCGGGTTATACTTTCACCAGAGATCTTACTATCCCTTGTGATCATATAACGTTCTGCTGACTTTAGCCTTGTGCTGCCTCTCGAACTCTTGATACATAAATTAATAATGTCAGCAAAATTTTCCTGATATATATCACCTTTTCCCATGATGATTAATGTTTCAACCCATTGTTCCTTCATCCCTTTAAGTAATGTAGTTTTTATCAGGTAAGGGTAAATATGCATAAGGTGATCTCTGGAGGTTGTATTGAAATCATTCTACATATTCCTCAAGTGTTTCATTAGGTTTTGCTGTCATCTGAAATATTTCGTCTTTTAATTCCCTAGACCTACAATAATCCTGGTATTTCTTTAGAAACACAGCTTTCATCTGATCCCAGTCATTTATAACACCTCCACCTAACCCCATAAACCATCGTAAAGCTGCTCCTTTTAATGTGGAGGGAAATAATTTTAGCTTTTGGGGGTCAATGGTATAGTTATACCCTCGGCATAATACATTGAATTCAAACAGAAATGCATCTAGATCTTCTGATGTTAAACCATGAAATGTAGGAATATGTTGGAGGGGAATGGCTTTCATAGGTGCATTAACTGCAGTGTCTACAATGGGATATTGCAGTGTGGAAGTTTGAGGGGGTTGCTGGTTCTAGTTTTGGGCCATTTGATCAAATATGTGCCAATATCCTTCTGGGATTTCTAGGGAATTATTCCTAGGTTGACTAGAAGGAATAGGAATGACCTTGACAGCACTCCCTTGGTCTGGAATAATGAGTGTTCCTTGCTGACCTACGATCTGAGGAGATTCAGGTCCTTTAGCTTTGTTTTGAATGATGTTGACAACACTTCCCTTATCTGGGCTGCTCACTATTTGGATTACTTCAAGAGGAGATTTTGGTTCTTCTGTTTCCCCTGTTTCTCCTCCTCCTTCGCGAAGATTACTAGAGTTCCCTTCTTGCAGAGAAATTAGGCGAGAATTCTCAATTTCTTGGGGATCTTGCTTAATTTCTTCTTTTTGGCTATGGACCTCAGCAAAGGCTACAGATGGTGACTCTGTGGCATGAAGGGAACTAGTAGGTTGTCTAGAAGTAACTTTTCTAGGTCCTACTAATGGCTGAGATTCGGCTTTCTTTAGGATTTCGTCGATTAAAGTTGTTCGCCCAAGGGTCACCAGTCCCTTAGGTTTTTTGGGTTTAGGAGGAATTTTGTTATGTTTAGGTTTTCTATTCATTCAAAAAAAAACAAGCATTCATTGCTACCTAAAACTTTTACTCAATTCTGCTATGAAGCGGGCCAATGAAAAAATATGTTCCTTGCTCAATACGCAGGTTCTTACCTTCCATTTTTAATACCCAATTCTTCCCTAGCAGAAAAAAAATCAAATATGCATCACTCTTTCTAAATGGCATACACTCTCCTCAGCAATGGCACCAAAATGTTGAGGTATAAAAGGTGTCTTTTTAATGCCTATTTATCCTACATTAATTATCAATCTAGGTACAATTTTTTATTTCAAGAGTGTACTCTGTCTGAGGCTGAAATTCAATCTAAGAGTAATGCCTTGCAATATGTAGTACAGTGTTGTAAATACAAGAGTAAACGGATGCTTGGAAATGAAATCTAACTACAATGACATGAAATTAAATGCTCTGAAATCCAATCATTCACCCAGCAATCATCAATCAAGGATGCAGTAATGATAACTCTTTCCTTTAGCAACTGATGTAATTGAAATCAAGTGAAAACAAGATAATCAATATGAGAACGAAGGTAGCAATAACTAGATGTCCTTTACAGTTGATGATCTCGCATTAAAACAATTAAAATGGAAATGGAAATTGAACTAAATCACTAATGTTGCTGATAAAAGTAAACTAGGCAAGTTCTCAAAGCAAAACCACTCTTTGCAGGAATGAAATAGACTGTAAACTAATTAACTGAAATGAACAACAAATATGGAATTAAACAACAATAGAAATGAATAGCAAACTCTAACTAATGGAATTGAACAACAATAGAAATGAACAGCAAATTCTAACTAATGGAATTGAACAACAAACTCTATTAAACAGTGAACTGAATAGAACAACAAATGGATTGGAACAACAACTGAAATAGAACAGAAACTGCTGAACAACGTAGCTTTGTTAAAGCATAACAAGACAAGTTATACAGAGATTAATATTCTTGTTAAATTAGAAAGGAACGGCAACACAGTTCACCAATGTAACACACCAATATTATGAAGCAATTAAACAGTAAAATGTTAAACTTGAAAGTTGTAATGAAAACAAATGTAAACCGACACACAATGATATTTGAAAGATAATAATACAAATAGTAGATGGATCCACCAGGGCCGAGCCCCTAGCCACCAGTGAAACACCACTGGGCTACTCCAGAGTCAAGAAATGGAACGACAACTAGATCATGTATTAATCAGGAATAATATCATTTACAACAGTCGCTGTCTGATCACAAGAGTCGATGAGAAATTACAGAGTACAAAAGGAGTTTCAATGATAATCATTCTGTCCCCCGATTTCTGTAGGAACTGCCTTTTATAAAAATTCGGCGAACAATACAAGAAACAACGATAGACTTTGAACACCGATCCCTCAGGATTGAAAGATCCTGAGGGATTCGCTCCCTTTTCTTCTTTTAGCTAACGCTTGGTCTTCTTAGGCTGTAGCCGTGTTGTTCCCTACCTTAATTTAGCTGTGCATTTTGATTTCACCCTTTTTGTCTGGATATGGCCCTTGGCTAGAGGAACAATAGTTACTCCTGCTTTAGCTTTGCCTTTCGAATGGTGGTTTCCCACTTCATTTGTTTCTTGTTGGGA
The DNA here is from genome assembly GCA_034641835.2 of Pinus albicaulis. NCBI lineage: Eukaryota > Viridiplantae > Streptophyta > Pinopsida > Pinales > Pinaceae > Pinus > Pinus albicaulis. Next base: position 95,393 of record JAXQQM020080962.1, on the reverse strand, counting down.
ATAAAAGACAATCTTTAGCCAATTTTCACAATAAACATTACTCTTTGCAATTCTATCATAATCCTTCAATATATCATCTTTATAGAATAAAAAGAGTTATGTTTAAAGGAAAAAGATAAAGAAATACATGGTGAATTCATACCTTTTCGAATGCTCAACAATATGAAGCAGTTGTAACTACTCATGAGGCAATATATGATCTAGTAGCAGCTAATGATCAAGAAGATGATAAAGTGATTGAAGAGTTTTTGATGAGAATATCATGTTTGCAACAACAAAGGTTTGTAAAACCATGGAAAAGAAGGAAAAGAAGGAAGAGGAAGAGGAAGAAGCTCTCACTGAAGAACATAATAAAGATGTTTTTAACATAGTTTTTGAATATGGAGGTACTCAAAATAGCATGGGAGAAGAAGTTGAAAACAAGTTTGTTAATAAATTTGATGCAGATTTAAATGAAATGGTGAATAATGATTTTGAGAGTGCAGATTGCAGGAAGAAAGAAACAATATCTGATGATGAATGTGAAGAGATAAGATTCTGTTAGAAATAAATATGGCAGAAAGAAATTTAGGAATATGAAGTGCAAGAAGCAGAGCAAAGAAGATCGGTTGAAGATATAATGTTGTGGCAGCAGTCGATGGTTAAATAAATATTTGAAGAGGAAGGTGTAGAAGACAAGATCATACTATTTTTCAGCACAAATTCAAGAGAAGTCAAAGAAAAATTGCAGCAGCAACAAGTGAAGAAAGCCTACAGCAAGAAAGTGCAACAGAGAATGAAGCAATTTCGAGGATATAGAATCTTTAAGAAAAGAAAAATAAAGTGCAACATTGTAAAAGTTTCGAGTCATTGTAAGCCTAGCTAAGACATAGACCAGTAGACATGTTTGAGTGATAATTGAGTCAATTTCTATTGTAAGCCTATAAGAAGGCATAGTTAAGTCTTGTTTGATTTATGTTGAGTCATACGGTCGTAATTAATGGGGAGTGTTAAATTAAGCTAATTACTCCCGCATGAAGAGTTTTCTATATTTAGAGAGTCATCTAACTCAACGTTGAGAATGTTGAGTCAAGTCGAGTTTAAGTGATAGACGAATTTAGAGAGTATGTGCACGTCAAGTTATATTAGGCGAATCACTAGTCCAAAATTTTAAATACCCTTCACCAAATTCATTGTAAATCAAGTCATGTAATTCTAATCAAATTTGTGTGAACAAAATAGAAGTGCCACAAATCATATATTTTGTGTGTGTTAAAATATTTTTCTTCTTTGCCTTTCCAACAATTTTTAAGCACAATACCCACACTTTATTCATACATAGTCAAGGAATATATTTTATGGCCTAGCCCAAAACTCAAAAGAGTGATTGATTTATAAATTCGAGTTTTTTTCTCCCATGATAATTCCGTTGAGATTATAAAAAGGTATACAATTCGATGCACAAGTTCCTAAGTGAATTTTTCAACCCATGAAGTTTAGATTTGGAATTATATGGTTTAAAACTTGAATTTGGATCACTCTTTTATATTAATATAACAAAAACATTATTTTATGTTCAAAAAAAGGGAGACCTAAGTGATTTGAAAATTGTGTATTTTTTACATTTTTATTATATGAGCCTTAGGGGATATTAACAATGAAGGACTAGTCGATACGAGGCGATGGCCCGTGAACCCTGAGCGTCTAGGGTTTCTGTTAGACTCTACAACAGAGGACTCCATCCTAACCTGCCTTCTGACTGCCAATATTGTGCGCCTGAATGACAACCTATCACTGCAACATGACTCCCTGTAATGGCATCCCCATTAGAGGGGTTTCAACACCTCCCCCATCAGGTTCCAGCATGAATCCAGCTTCTGAAATAGGTATGGCTTATGTTCCTTTTCAGCCTAACAATGCTGATATGAAAGACATCCTAGTGGTGCAGGAATCATAAAAAGAGTCACAAGATACAGCGGAAAAGCCCCGTGATGCACAAGCAGACACTGCAGCGAACAAGGAAATACCCAAAGCGACATATCCAACATCCAAGCCCGTAGCAGCAGAGCAACCCAAAATAGAACTACTGAGTCATAGGATAAATGGACAAATCCAGTTTATGAAGGACCATGCCCTCATAGGCAAATTTATCGGCTTCTGGCCGACTAAAAAAGCTCTGCAGGGTTGGATAGTAGCAAAATGGAAACCTAAAGGACATGTTACCCTATAGCTAGGCCCAAAAGGATTCTTCAAGGCGGTCTTCAATTGTATAGAAGACCGAAATAGAGTCCTAGACGGCAATCCTTACTTTTTTAACTTAGTTGGCCTGTACTTACGGGATTGGGTTGAAAGATTTAACCCAGACAAGGAGGACTTCAGTTGGGCACCTGTGTGGATCCAGATGTATTCTCTTCCATTGGAATACTAGGATGAAGAATCACTGAAAGACATCAAAAATGGCTTGGGCGAGTTCATAAAGATTTCTAAAGAAACAAAACTCCGAAGATATACCTCATATGCTCGCATATGTGTCTATATGTGCCTAGACAAAGCTCTCTCGGACTTAGTAAGTCTTTATCATGATGATTTTGAATGGATCCAACCTTTAGACTATGAACATGTACCTTTCAGATGTCGAAAATGTCATGTTCATGGACATCTATTCCGTGACTGCCCTTTAAATGCTCAACCCAAGAATACTGATGTCTCAGAAAAACCTGATTCTGAAGGATTTACCAAAGTTACCAATCGAAAAAAGAATCATAAAAAGCCTGCCTCTAGAAAAAATATTATCCAAGATAACTCCTCCATGCCTTCCATGAGCAATAGCTTTGATGTTCTAGCCAAGGAAAATGCACAAGACCTTGAACCAGACAAGCAAGATGCATATCCCACCAAGCCATCCCAAAACCCCCAACCCTCTGACTCAATCCTGATTCTTTTGCCATTAAATGACAACCATAACCCACAAGCAATGCTTTTTAAGGATCCTAATTGGAAACCAAATGGAATGGATATCAATTGCTTTCTTCAACAGCCTTTTCACTCAAATGACTCCACGGAAGGAAGCAGTCAGGCCCAAAATATGGAAGAGGAACCGGAAAGTATCGACTTAAGAGGCCTAGACATTTTCAGTCTTGAGCAAGCCTGTAGAAAGAAAGAATTTGATAAAATTCCAGAAAAATAGGTAGCCAACCTGGAGGTTATCATCTCTAGAGCATATCAGCAGCGAAAACTAGGAATACAACCAGGTAGTCAATGGGATGGAGCACAAATTCCCAAAGATTCCAAAAATCACGGCAGAAAGACAGATCTACAAAGAACCATCGTCATCGGTCAGATCCTGGTGGAGTCAGGAAGATATTCCAAGTTGAAAAAGTACTACAACCCCTCCCTAATAGTGAATCATGAAGCTCACTTCATGGAATTTAAGAGGGATAAACAGCCCCGGAAAATACAGAATGATCAAAAACATGATAAAGCAGGAGCAACCTCAAAATTTTTTCATGCAAGAAACAAAATGTAACAACACTACACTTGGTAACATTCTCTCAAAAGTGTGGCCAGGATGTCACTCAGTAGCAGTGGATGCCTCAGGAGCTTCAGGAGGGTTAGCTATAGCGTGGAATACACAAGCTATCTTCCTCACATATTTTCATGCAGCTCATCATGTCATTCAAGCCACATTCCGCATTATAGGAACTAATATTCATGGACATCTTACCAATGTCTATTTTCCTCAGGACACCGGCAGTAAGATCGCACTGCTCGACACTATAGTAGAGCTCAACTCTAGCAGAATCCATCCTCTCTGGATCACAGGCGGCGACTTCAACATGATAACTAGACTTGAAGAAAAGCAAGGGGGAAGAGCCAATCTAGAGAACGAAAGTGGCCACTTCAAGGATTTTATACAAAAAAATTGGTTAATTGATCAGCAGTTCAACGATGGAATCTATACCTGGAGTAACCACAGAGCAAGAAAGCAGCAAATAGCTTCCAAATTAGACGGCTTCATAATTTCTGATAACGCCATAAATCTAGGAGGGGATATTTCTGCCTCAATCCTGCCCCTCTCTAGATCAGATCATTGGCCTATATCTCTTCAATGGCAAAGACCAGGAAATTCTACTCGACGACCATTCTGTTTCGAAGCTTTTTGGTTCACTCATCCAAATTTCAATGATTTGGTCAGATCGACTTTGACGGGCTTCACTCCCCCACAATGATCAAAAATGTTTCAATTCCAACAAAGGCTCAAACATCTTAAACTGCACATTAAAAAGTGGAATCACTCCACTTTTGGAAACATCTTTCAGGCCCATAATGCTCTAAACCAAGAAATGATGGCTCTCTAGAAAAAAATCATTAATGAACGAAGAATAGAGGAGACAATGGAACAAGAACAATAGATTCAAAATCAATTGGATAAAATAAGAAAGCAGGAGGAAATCCTTTGGAAGAAAAAATCCAGAGTCAGATGGCTAAAAGAGGGTGAGCGTAATACAAAATTCTTTCACAGAACTACTATAAAAAGGCGGATGCATAACACCATCACTTAAATCCAGAATCAACAGCGGGAAAGGGTTGAAGATCACGCAGAAATTGAAACAGAGCTCATAAATCATTTCTAGAATGTTCACCAGGAGCCCCAAATCAACAGACAGCCAACAATAGAAATAATTATTCAACATATACCGAGAATCATCATGGAGGAATATAATCAATTACTCCTTAGCCCAGTTACTCTCTAGGAAGTTGAATTGGCGATGAAACAGCTCAAGGAAGGTAAAGCTCCAGGGCCAGATGGTTTCACAACCACCTTCTTTCACACTTTCTGGGACCTTATCAAAGAGGAAGTATGGCAAGTGGTGGAAGAATCAAGAACTCTTCATTGGCTGCTTCCATCTTTAAATGCGACTTTTATTGCCCTCATTCCTAAATAAGAGCACTCAATCACACCGGACAAATTCTGACCAATTGCATTATGTAATTTCATTTATAAAGTCATATCCAAAGTCATAGCTTTAAGGCTGAAACTGCTTCTTCCCTTGCTCATATCACGAGAACAATCAGGATACGTGGAAGGCAGGCAAATTCTAGATGTTATAATCCTCACTCATGAGGTTATACACTCTCTCAAGCATTCCAAAAAGGTAGGTATGATTCTTAAAATAGACCTATCTAAAGCTTTTGACAAGTTGAGTTGGACTTATATTCAAAAAATGCTCTCAGCCTATGGCTTCTCTCCCCCTTGGGTCCGTTGGGTAATGAGTCTTGTTTCTTCCACTTTATTCTCCATCCTAATCAATGGCATTCCCTCTCGATCGTTCAGTCCCTCTCGAGGTATCAGGCAAGGAAACCCCCTCTCACCTTTTCTTTTTGTGTTAATGGCTAAAGGATTAGGACGTCTTATTAAGAATGCTCTCCATTCACAGCAACTCAGAGGTATCTCTATTCATAATTCCCATGCTATCACCCATCAACAATTTGTGGATGATAATATGTTATTTGGGCATCCCTCTCTACAAGAAGCATCAAAATTCAAATCGCTACATGACGATTTCTCTGAGACTTCTGAGGCTAGCATCAACACAGCTAAATCCCAAATATTCTTCTTTCATACTCCAGTCTTGACTCAATCTTCTATAGCACGCATTCTTCATTTCTCCATAGCTTCTCTACCTTCCAAATATCTGGGTGCACCCCTAACTGACTCGAAAATTAAACATGCTTCTTGGAAATTGCTATTGGACAAACTAGAATCTCGTCTATCTTCATGGACTTACCGAGCTCTTAATATGGCTAGTAGGCTGGTGCTAGTCAAAGAAGTACTAAAAGCAATGCCTCTTTATCTTTTCTCTGTCCTGGCTACACCAAAGTGGGTACTAATGAAAATCAAAAATCTGCAACGCAATTTTCTTTGGGGGGCCACAGGACAAAATCGCAAGTGGGAATTGGTCAAATGGACGACTGTTTGTAGACCCAAGGAGAACGGTGGCATCAGATTAAGAGATCCCCATCACAGTAATGCAGTCATGGGAGCCAAAATTTGGTTTCAATGGCTCTCAGCTCCATACATGCCTTGGGCAATTATTTGGACTGCAAAATATGAAAATCATAGACCACCTGATGATCTAATTAGATTCACACCTACAGAAAAGGGTTCTTTGATTTGGAATGCGTCCAGATAGCACTTTGATTTGATTCAACAACACAGTTTCTGGGAAATTAGATATGGCAACACAGCTCGGTTTTGGATGGACTCATGGCAACAAAAACCAAGGCTATGTAATATCTATATACCCCCACAAAGTCAAGAATGGGAAGAGCAACAAATGGAAATGGTCAAGCAACAATGGACTCAAACCTTAGATCAAGGATACAGGCAATGGCACCCAGTAGCACAACTGATCAGAAATGGAACAGAGCAAATCCACACTGCCATAGATACCAAACTCCAGAATCACAAAATCATATTCTCTGACAAAAAGGACATTTTGAGGTGGGGCTACACTCCAAGAGGGATATTCACTAACAAGGAGGCGTATAAAATCTTATGCACTGATCCAACTCCCATCAATCCTCTATGGAACAGAATTTGGTTCCCTGGAATCTCGCCCAAGGTTTCCACATTCCTCTGGCTGCTTGGACATCAGCAAATCCTCACATGGGATAACCTAAGGAAAAGAAAATTTCATGGACCCTCCAGATGCCCCAACTGCATTCAACAGGAAGAAACCATACAACATCTCCTGGACAACTGTTCTTTTGCTAACCAACTCTGGGAGAAAACTAGCTTTTGATGTCAAAGAAGATGCAAAGTTTCAGGGGATTTAATCAATGCAATCCACAATTGGAAGCAGGATCCCTACAAAAGTAGGCTACTTAACCAACTGTGGCAAATAATACCAGGTCTTTTTCTTTGGAAAATTTGGAAAGAAAGAAATCAGCGCATTTTCAAGAATCAGAGCACACCTCTAGAAACCATATGGAGTAACCTATGTCTTAATCTCCAGGATACCTTGGCTCTACAAACCTAGCATGAAGAAGATTTTCCTACACTCCCACGAGAGCACACTATATGGGAGAATTGGAATCTTCAAATTCCCCAGATACAGAAAGATCCAAGAAAATCTCCCAATTCTACTACAGTGATAAGTAAATGGATGCCCCCTCCTCAAGGAACTTTCAAACTCAACTTTTATGGGGCTTCCAAGGGCAATCCAAGCAGGGAAGGTTATGGAGGCATCTTCAGGGATCGCATAGGCAAACCACTCCTGTTATTTCTGGGCAACATAGGATGGGACTCGAATAACTCAGCTGAGTTAGAAGGCTTGTGGCAGGGTCTTTCATTATCCCATAAATATGGATTTCATCCTTTGGAGATTGAAGGAGATTCACAAATTCTCATAAATATGGCAAATCAAATTCTCCAAGGAGCCCATGCAAACAAAGTATCCATAAGTTGGAGACTAGCAGCCTGATTGCAGCTAATAGAAAAATGTCTCAACACCAACAGAGCGCTCATATTCAAACATGTCAAAAGGGATGGCAACAAGGTAGCCAACCTCTCGGCTAATCTGGGAGTAGAAAGTGAGCATACTCTTCTCGTCAGATAGCTAGACATTTTACATGTTAGCACCCAAATACAGGAATGCAACACTTTGGTATAGAATGATGCAAAACTCCCAGATGCGGGTGTCAAGCTTGTGGATTAATTTGACGGGACATTGGGTTGGCAAGTGGCTAGGACACTTGGCCACCCACACCACTGCCATGCGTGACCTCCTTCAACTCTTTTTTGTCATCAAGGTTGCATTAAAGTTGAACAAAGGCCAAGAACCAGCCATCATTCTCACTTGTGCCTCCGTATGGATTCCTCTACTACAACTCTCAGATCACATTTATGGGTTAATTAATCCGGGTGTTCATCGAGGAAAATATGCCCTGGTTATTAAGATGGAAGACAGTAGAGGAAATTCAGTTGCTCCTCCCCCGTTGTAGAGCTTTTGATCCCCTAACGCTGTGAGACCTTGCTCTCACACTGCAATAGGAAGAAGGTGTCTTATTTCATGCTACATTGAGCTAGGCAATGGGATTCAGTTATCTTGGAACAGCCTCTGCAATCTGAACACTGCTACCTTTGACCTCCTCATCAATCCGTTCACTTCTCGCTCTACTTCCCCGCATCCTCGTTTGCCCAACTCTAAGCAAGACACCATGCCGAGACTACGCCACCACATGCGTTGTATAAGAGGCAGCACCAGAAGCCACCCTCAGCGTGCCCCCTCCTCATCCAATTCTGAATCCTCATCTCCCTCCTCTGAATATTTTGCGGGCAGGTACCCAAACACTAGAAGTGGAAGGGGGAGATCCCACTCTGCCATTTTTAGGATGGCCTCTTCCGCCCCTATTACTCTAGCTTCCCTCGCTTCCAATCAGCCTCAGACTGCTCGTTTCTACTTCAATTGCTCTATGAATCACCCCAGAATCATAGCAACCATCTTGGTTTCATTTAGGGAGGAGCCTCAGTTGGCTGAAGCAAGCGCACATTCGGGCGGGAAGGCAATTGAGTTAACTAAGGATGTGGCAGTGAAGAAACTGCAGGAGGAAATGCAAAAAGTGAAAGCTTCAATTGATGAGGAAAAGGATTCCCGCAGGTTAGGGCGCTCCAAGCATAGCACAGCCTCTCATGAGGACAAGCCAAATGATGAAAATGACATGGAGGCCTACAAGTGCCTCATTACTAAAGAACCTCCTCCTCATCATGGAATTTAGTCATTTTAAATGTTGTTGGTTTTTTCTTTTCCAGGCCCAACTCTATGGGATAAATCTTGAGGATTTTGCAATATTGTCAAGTAGTTTTTGTCTGAAATTCTACAAACTGTGTAAAGAATCGTGGAATACAAGGCTGATACCCCTACGTGGGCAGTGCATTCGCACAATGTCTGGACTGGTTTCCCCTAGTGGGCAGTCAATTATCAATTTTTGTTGTTGAACATGCCACAATTTTTGGGCAAAGCTAAGGCTTCGGCCATGATGTATATTACTCTTTCTCTTTAATAGAATTAAACTAATTTAGAAAGAAAGAAAAAATTATATGAGCCTCAGGGGAGATAAAAGGGTTTAGCAATGTTTTGTGGGAAATATATATAAATAATATTTCATTAAAATATTCTTTGGAGTGATGGAGTGATAAGAAGTTAATATTATGTTATTTTAGAGTGAAAAGCGAGGGTTTTTTTTTAAGCGGTGAATTCTTATTATTATTTTTTTAATAGAAGGTTGTTAGTCACTCAGTTCTTGAGTAAGTTATTTGAATGGAGAAGTGAGAGTGTTTAAAAAGGAAAAAGAAGGGAATTTTGGACCTTCATAAAATTGAATAAGGTGGTTTCTTTGTGCATATGTGTTTCAAGTGATTCAATTTTTGTTATTATACTTAAAGAAAATTAATGAAGTTAAGGTCAAATAAACAAAGCACATATGTTTAAGAACCCATAATTAAGAAGCTGCAAAGAACAAATTCAAGAATTCAAGTTAGTAGTCCACATGAGAATTTCGACATATGTCAAACAACTACATTAACAACTTTTGCATAAATTCAAAATCAATTTTTGAATAATGCACTTGTGACAGTTTTTTGTAAGAGTCAAATCAACTCAAAAGCGAATTGTATTGTAAATTGTGAATTGCTTGTTAGAGCGATGTTGCAAACGAAACAAACCAGTTATATTGAAGATTAACTATGCATGGATTGATCCTTGGGAGTGGTTATAAATAGTCAAACAATTATACATGTTTTATCAAATAATTCAATCTCACATTAAGACAAATATTGCAACCAACAGTGAAAAGAAGATGCTACTCTCAGGAGCCTAAAAGGGAGATTACATTAGTGAAGCTCTCCTACATCTTATGGGGGGAGTTCAAAACAAATGCAGATGGTTTTGGTCTCTCCTTTCAGCTGAAAAAGAGATAAATTGATGATGAAACTGAAATTGAATTGATGATTATGGTTGTCTGACTAAAATTTTCGACAACAATACAATGACATTTTCTAGTGGGAAAGTAATTGGGATGTTGATTGACTGTAAATCAGTGGACATTTGTTTTCACTTGGATGCATTAAATTGAGTTTTCAAGCATTTTCAGGAGTGTGTCATACTTGCAACTAATTCACTTCTTTTGGTTCTCTCTCTTCATATTGGAGTTTTTATCATCCAGCTTTGGTGATTTTTCAGGCAGTTCTTCATTGAGGATTAACTTAGGAGTTTCAACATGAAGACTTTGAGAAGATACTCATCTATGTTATATTTATGGTATTATTTCTCGGACTTATGATTGAGGGGGGGAATGTTAGCCTCTTTCTCATGTTACAATCATAAAGTACTAAGTATATCACCTTATTTATTTTACATATTGGGACATATTTTTATCTCAAGTATGTTATTGAGTTTCTATATCCCAGATCCTATTTTCTCTCATCCTTGTTTATCTATTTTATGAGGTGTCAAGGAGAGAGCATATGGGTGGTTTATTCATTGTATTATAAATTTTTCTATTATTGAATATTTATTAATCTAATGAAGCTTAAAGCCTTTACAACCAGATTCAATTTTCATTGTATCATATTATTATTTTTCTTATTTTCCTATATTTATTCAGCTTGATGGGTTGATTGTGCAATCATTTTAATTGAAGAAATGATGACAGTCCTAGGTGTAGAGGTTTTCCATTACACCAAAACTCGCAAGTGTTGGTAAAATTCCAAACCAGTAACTAGGATCCCCAGGGTGGAAATTATGGATTCCATAGAGGTGCAGTGATTACTCCAACACCCCCCCTCAAACGTAGCTCGGGGAATCAATACACCCCTCAAACGCAGCCCGGAGGAATCAAACCTGGGTCTAGCCTCTGATACCATGTTAGGATATTCCGACACATAGGAAATATTTAAGAATAACTTAGTCTAGTGTAGAGTTAGGTAAAGTGTGTTTCTTTACCATGTACATTTGTAACTTATAATCTCACAGTCACGATTTGTAGTGATCTGACGGTTATCTCTCACCTCGGTATTACCGGAAAAATGACCCTCCATGCTCTTTAAATAGAGATCATGGACCAATTGGGTGTTAACCCATGGATCAAGTGTCGTTAATACTCAGGTGAGAGATAACTGTCAAATCACTACAAATCGTGACCGTCGGATTATAAGTTACAAATGTACATGGTAAAGAAACACACTTTGCCTAACTCTACACTAGACTAAGTTATTGTTAACTATTTCCTATGTGTTGGAATATCCTAACATCCCCCCTTAAGAACAACTTGGGATAGGATTGAAGGATTTACAAAGGTGACACAAAAGGAGCCTATTTCCTATGTGTCGAAATATCCTAACATCCCCCCTTAAGAACAAATTGGGATAAGATTGAAGGATTTACAAAAGTGACACAATAGGAGAAGGAAGGAGGCATTAGAGCCTATTCCCCCTTAATGACAACTTTCCTGAACTCCAAGCATGGATCGAATTTGGTAAACTTCTTCTGTGAGAGCCTTCGTAAAGATATTGGCTACTTGATCATTGGTTAAAATACTGCACTTCAAGAACACGATCATGAATGAGCTTTTTGATGAAGTGTGTGTGGAGTTAAATGTGTTTCATACACTGATGTTGAAATGGATCTTTACATAGTTGAATGTCACTCTAATTATCACACCAACGTGTGGTTGGATGCTGTTAATGAAGACCAAATTTAGACAAAATCTGACAAAGCACATGGCTTCCTTGCTGGCTTCAACTGCACTACGATACTCTGCTTCTGCTGAAGAAAGAGAGATGGCACTTTGTTTCTTACAATACCAAGTAATAGGTCCTGAACCAAGAGTGAATACATATCCTACAGTAGACTTTCGATCATCAGGGTCACTAGCCCAATCAGAATCAATGAAACCAATCAACAATGGAGATGCTCCTGCACTGTAATGAATCTCGAACTGAATTATACCTCGAATATATCAAAGTATTATTTTAGCTACTTTCCAGTGACTTTCATGAGGTTGGTGCATAAACCGAGCGACAAGACCAACGGCAAAGGAAAGGTTAGGATAGGTGTGGGTTAGATACAAAAGTTTACCAACAATTCAACGATATAAGGTAGCATCAACTTTAGGGGTAGTACAGTTGACTGAAAGCTTGAATCTAGACTGAAAGGGAGAAGGGGCTGGCTTACAGTCTTCCATGTGAAAGTGGTGTAGAATATCACAAGCATGCTTGGACTGAGAGAGGGTAATGCCTTCCTTGGATTGCAAGACTTGAAGACCAAGGAAATAATGCAAGTGTCCTAAGTCTGTCATTTCAAACTTCTTTTTGAGGCTAGAATTCACATGGTTTATATTGTTTGGATCACTACCAGTAAGGATAAGATCATCAACGTAAAGAACAAGGATGGTGAAGGAATTACCCACTTTCTTGGTGTAGACAGTGTTGTCAGAATGACACCTAGAAAATCCATTATCTAAGAGAAATCTATCCATTTTGGCATACCAACCCCAAGGAGCTTTTTTGAGACCACAGAGAGACTTCCTAAGGCAACAAACAATGCTGGAGTCTTTTTGGATAAAGCTAGGGGGTTGTTAATGTAGATTTCTTCATGAAAATCTCCATGTAAGAAGGTGGATTTAACATCCATCTGATGGACTTCCCATTTAAAGGAGGCAGCAAGGAAAAGAAAAAGGTGGATAGAATTTATTTTGGCAACAGGGGAGAAGGTTCCAGTATAGTCAATGCCTTCCACTTGTGAAAATCCTTTAGCAACAAGACGAGCTTTATGTCTATCCACTTTTCCATCTGGTCCAAACTTGGTTTTGTAAACCCATCTGCATCTGACAAGTTTTCTTCCTTTTGGAAGAGAAACAAGATCGCAAGTATCGTTTGCCAATAAGGAACGATACTCTTCATTCATAGCTTCATCCCAATCTAGATGATCGGAGGCTTCTTCAAATGTTTCTGGATCAATTTTTTCTGGAACTTGAGCTAATAAGGAAGAAGCTCTTTCGAACTGAGAACGTGTATGTCGTCGATCGGCATGGTCACCTACAAGAGAACCTGCTGCATCTCGAGTAGAGCGGACCCATCTTGGAAGCGGTCGAGTATAAGGAAAAATTTCATGAGGTGGAGGACGATTTTCATCATCGCTGTCATCATCTGAACTAAAAGGAATGCTATTAAAAATAGAAGAGAGAGAGAGAGGTGGCACATATGCCGAATCAAGCTCGCAGGCCAAAGGTGGCACACTTCCCAAACTAGGCTTGCAGGCCGATATATTTTCATCAAATTTTACATCTCTTCTAATTATAATATTTTTTTATTTTGGTTGAAGAAGTCTATATCCTTTGACATCTTCATAATATCCAACAAAAATACATTTTTCACTCTTAGGTTCTAAGGCTTTATGTTTCGCATCTGGAATATGGGCCCAAGCATCACTTCCAAAAACATGAAAGTGACTTACATCTGGTTTGATTGAGCTCCAAGCTTCTTCTGGAGTTTTACTCTTTAGAACCTTAGTAGGAGTGCAATTTACTATGTAATTTGCACATTTAATGGCTTCTTCCCAAAAATTGAGACCAAGCCCTTTAGATTGAAGCATACAATTAGCCATTTCTTTTAATTTGTGATTCTTCCTTTCAGCTACACCATTTTGCTGTGGAGTATATGGAACAACATGTTGCAATTGAATGCCATGCTCAGTGTAGAATTTGATAAATTTGTTGTTAACATATTCTCCGCCATTGTCTGATCTTAACTTAAGAATTTGATGTCCAGATTGTTTCTCAACAAAGGCCTTAAAGGCCAAGAACATTATGAAAACTTCACTCTTGAGTTTTAATAAATATACCCAAGTGCGTTTGGAAAAATCATCAATGAAAGTTAAGAATTACTTGCAACCAGAGAAAGAAACAACAGGAAATGGACAACATAAATCACTCTGCATAAGCTGCAAAGGGGCTGAAGCATGCCAAGAGAAAACACCATCCCGATGATGTTTTCTGAGTACACATCTAGAGCAAACACCATCTCGGCACGATACCATAGGAAGGCCCGTCACCATATTTTCCTTACATAGAGTTTGAAGAGAGCGATAGTTTAAGTGACCAAATTGCTCATGCCAAAGTTTGCTCACATCATCATTATGAGCAACAAAAATGGAGGGAAGAGAGGATGACCCAAAGTTGTCAAAATTATACAACCTTGTGGAATCATCAGCAATGCTAGTAGCTAAAATATGTTTAGGATCTTTGAGGTCCTTGATTAAAACATCATGAGGTGAGAATTCTACTATTTTCCCTTCACCTTAATGAGTTATCTGATAAACAGAGAGAAGGTTGCATGACAAGGTAGGAACACATAGTACATCATTAAACTGACCATTATTGAGATGAATGGTTCCAGATCCTACAACACTAAGAGATCTATCATCACCAACATAAATATGTTTGGTGTTACAATCATTTAAAGAAGAAAACATGGCTTTATTTTTGGCCATGTGATAAGAAGCTCTAGAATCAATGAGTCATTCATGAGAAGGAGAAGAAGAAGATACATTTAATGCATAACCAGATCTTGATGCTTGACAACCACAAGCAGAAAGTGTCATGCCTGAAGATGAAGGTCAAGAGTGCTCCAAATTGATCTTCATTGCTGCTTCTAAGGCTTCCATCTTCTTAAAACATTTGGACTCTATATGGCCATCCCGATTGCAAAAGTTGCAATGTCTATCTGTCCTCTTCCCTTTGTTTTGATTTGCCTTATTATTTTGGTGATTTAATTTTTCAGTTTTCGGTTGAAATTGCTTAGGGGCCTTGTTTGGTTTAGGACCATATTTTTTATTATACTACTTCTTGGGATTCTTTTGATATGGTTGTTGTTAGGCTGTTAAGGCTTTCTTAGAAGCGTTTCTAGCATTGATAAGACCAAGGTGTAAAAAATTTTCTTGTTCTTTTCTCAAAGAATCACAAAAGGCATCAAAAGAGGGATTCTTGTAGGTGGTTCCTGAAGAAATGATGGCTTCTCTGGTGGAATGGAAGGCGGAAACAAAAACAGAGTATGTAGGGCCAAGCTTAGCAAGAATGCAATAGATGAGACTACCATTGTCCTTTTTGATCTTACAACCTTCTAAAATAATTCTGAGGGTCTTGAATTTGGACAAAAAATCTTCAATGGAGGACAATTTATTGGGGTCCAAAGTAAGCAACTCATTTTCAAGCTGGTGGGCCTTAATTTGATTTTGAATGCCAAAAAAAGTTTTTAGCTTTTCTAGGGCTTCATCAGGGGTGTCAATGTCAAGGATATGAAATCGAAGATCTTGAGAAATGGACATTCCTATCAACCCTCATGCTTGATCTTGTTTATTTTCCCATTTAGAAGCTTTATCATCATCAGAAGGTTTAGTTTCTTGTATTGTGGCTATTCTATAGAGCCCTTTACTTCTAAGTATATCTACCATATGAGGTAGCCATTGGAAATAATTGGTGCTATTAAGAATAACTGGGCATGCACTTTCCATTAAAAAAAAAAACTAAAGCTAAAACTAACTGCTCCAATGGAAAGATCTTGAAAAATTAGTCTGTTTAAAAAAAAACGGCTTGAAAAACGGCTTCCAGATGAAGAAGTTATGCCTTTTGAAAAATCTGAGTTGTAGATGCCGAATAGTTACGGCAATGGGATGAAATGTGGCTTTAAAAAAAAAATTATGCCCCTTTGAAAAATTTTTTTTTACAAAAGAAGCTTGAGAAGAACACTTGAACCCAAGACCTCTATTCTCATAAACTACAAAAAAACACAAAAAACCGAGAAAAAAATGAAGCCTTACGGCATAATGTTAGATTTTTTGTTAGTCTTACTAGCAACTATCACTTTTTTCACTATTTCTGATTTCTCGAGATTGCACAACGACGCTGGGAAAGAGCATACATAGCAAAAAAAAAAATCCTTTTTCCTATTTCTGATTTGCCGAGATCGCACGTAGTGCACAGCAAAGAGCATACATAGAGAAGAGGGTATAGATCTGGCAAATAAATAAAACCTTAATACCAAAAATAAACCAAAAAAAAAAAATGAAATAAGAAGAACTATTAACAAATATAACTGCATAATAGATGCTTTATACCTCTAGATCTAAACTAATATAACTTGGGCAGCCGTAAACCATTTCGCATGAAACGAAAGGCATTCCTCACTGTAACAGACGCTCAGAACACAACAGAGTAGTTCTCCAAGCCCAAAAATGTTCAGAAATAGTAGATCTATAAAACGGCATTCACATGCAGTCAAACCGGCTTCAAATTTTGATCAACAATGGACGCAACCCTCAAAATATCTCTGATACCATGTAGAGGTTTTCCATTACACCAAAACTCACAAGTGTTGGTAAAATTCCAAACCGGTAACTAGGATCCCTAGGGTGGAAATTATGGATTCCATAGAGGTGTGGTGATTACTCCAACACTAGGTGTCCTTTACCTCCCATCATAAGCAAGGTAAAGGATAATTGCATCATGGGTTGCACTGTCCTAGAGGGTTGATTAGCGTGGAGCTAGGATGATGATCCATGACTATTTTGTTTGGGGGTAAGAATTTCCACATGAGCATGCATATATAGATAGGTAGAGGAAAATAAATTCTCTCATGCTCTCATGTGTGAAGATGGTTGGTATGGGGACGTAGGTACAAAAACATGTTTGTGTAGTGGAGAGGAGAGAACTTACTCTCGTGCATATACAAAGTAAGGGAGTTAGCAAAGCAATGATAAAAACACATAGTGATTGGGATATGGAGAAATTGAATGAGCTGAGGCACCCTTAAAGAGGATTTTTGGGTTAAAAATTTTGTGGAGAGCAGTGGCTTGCCTAAACGTTGAAGAACAATTGGAAACTTGTGGATTGGTGAACCACTTGCTATGAGAGAATCACCCATAAGCACTCCACCACAAGCAATATAATATGGCACGAGGGTGGAAATTACTATTGGACATTGGGTTCAATGATCCCCATGTGTTTTGAGACATGGACTAACCCCCTCTCGTGGATCCCAACTCTGGCGATTGTAGTGGAGAATAATGCCTGCAGGTTTTGGTCTAATGGCAATCGTGATTCCAGCAAGTGGTATCAGAGCAACAGGTATCGAGTTTGAAATTCACCTGACTCGCGTTGGGGGGGAGATTGTTTGACATTGGGTTCAACACTCCCCATGTGTTTTGCGAAATGGACTAACCACCTCTCGTGGATCCCAACTCTGGTGATTGTAGTATAGACTAATGCCTGCGGGTTTTGGTCTAACGGCAATCGTGATTCCAACAATTACAAGTAACTATGGTTGTAGCTTGTCTATGGTTGGGTGGAGATTTAGATTCCCAATCTCAGTTGCAATAATTTTACATTACCAGATAATTTCTCATGTAACTTTGTGTGCATTAATAATCTTATATGACTGATCATTACTAAACTATCTATGTACCATCGTATGTGGGTATTACACTATGCATGCCATATATTGCTAAATGGATGCATGAAATGTCGTGTAAACATTGTTTTAGATGTATGAAATAATTATTTTCTATAAAATTAGGAACACTGGGCTTCTACATAATGTGTGAGGAATGGGTTTATTTAGTATTCATTCATGAGTCTCGATTTTGTGTTTCAATTCCCTGAGTAAATACTACTTGATAAATCATTCAATACTCCATTAATACCACTGACGATTTACACTAGTTTAATATTCTAATGAACCATGGATATGCTAATGCTAGGGAATGGTTTACTCATGTGCTTATTATTGTGTCTGAAGTTGGTTTGTTTGCTTTAATATAATATTTATATGGAATCTGTGTCATTGTGGGCCTAAAATGAATCTATTTACTTGAGCATGAAAGATGGTAAAATCCTGGTGTGGAAATGGCCTTTGTGTCTTTCAATAATTTTTGTAGTTTCCTTTTTGATGTTAGAAGTGGAGTTTCCTGTATGCCTGAGAAATGTTGATCTCTTGCATGGGTGTGTAATAGATTGAGTATGGAGAGATAAACAATATTTTTCAATCAATTGAATGCATGTATGTGAATGATGTGGTTTAAAAATTGTAATTTCAGGAGGGAGTATGAATTATATATACATGTGATGTGACTGGGAAGTTGGTTAAGTCCTTGAAGTTTTGTGAACTGCACTTAGGTGCACATCTCCTATGTATTTTTGTCAAGAAATATAATAGCCTAATTTATACTTGTTCCAACAGATTATGAGAGTAATAATTATGTATATTCTCGTGAAGTGTAGCTAAGGGTTCCAAGTGTGTTTATTCATGCCTCCATGGCCATGGTGTGCCAAAAAGAAGTGAAATATCTTAAATATTCACCTTATATTTCATTAATTTTAGCTAGGTGGTCAATTCATGCAGGCCTCAAGCCTGGGTAATTCCGCAAGTAAACTAGAAGAAAAATTCCCGAGTATAAAGCTTATGAAATAGGCTTAAATTTTCTAGTGGGGCCAACTAGGTCATGGGTTAAACTAGTTAGGATGAATAGCTTAGTTGGGTGGGACTCACCCTGGACCAAAGGAGATATGTTGGACTAGTTAGGTGGGGCCCTCTAGTTAGAGGCCAGGAGGTCGGGCCTCCATGGAGTGCACAATGTGATTTCTTGCAGATAGGCCCATCTTAACCCTCCTATTGATGGGACCCAAAGTCGATTGATGCACCTTCCATATATGCTCTCCCAGTGGCATAGTAGTCATATGGGCATAATGTGGGGTGCTACATGGGTGCTATGTGGTAGGTTAGATGACATGGTAAGGCCTAAAAGGCTAGTTTTCATTGGGAATATCTTTTGATCCAGGGGTCAGATTGGGGAAAATTTTATATCATTGGAAAGGTCTTGATGAGACAAATGCAGCGATGTTATCCATTTTAATATTTGATGAAGTTGAAAAAAGTTTTAAAAATTTGGACCCTATTTCCATAACAAGGCTTAGAGATTGGGTTAGCATAGTAATTGCCTCCTTCCAACCTTAGTTAGGGTTAGGGTTAGTGGTGGGTATGTTAAAATCCTTTTGGGAGAAAACCCAAGTAGAAGGTGAGGCTACCTTTCTCTCTTTCTATGAGTGGAAAAATTATGCACGTATAAATAATTGAGACTAGTGACTCGTGGGCTACTATGGTGCACACTCCATCTCTGTTTTCTTTCTCCCTATCCCTCTTAGGTATTTTACTTGTATATGGAACAAAATGCACTCAAATAGAATTGAACCCATTTTCCTCCTATTCCTCCTAGTGGGATGGTTATAACACAACCCAATAACCTCATAGTGTTTAACCAACTCTTCCAGAAAAATCACAATATCATTTGGAGGGCAGACGTGTTTCGAACTACCCAGTGTAGTTCATCATCAGGACTTTGCTACTTGTGCTAATCATAATAGTTGAATATAAACACTGCTGAGATGTAACAGTCACATGTCAAAACGTATTCAATATTTAATGCAATATAAAATTATAAAATATTAATAAACAAATATAAAATCTAATATTAAAATTAAAAATTAATAGGGGTGACCGTTAGAATAATAAATTAAAACTAAAATAAAAATAAAAACAAAAACCAAAAATAAAATAAATAATAAACAAAAAATAAAATCCAATTAAAATTAATAAGGGTGAACTTTGATAACTTTGATAACCTAAACTCTTAACTATAGTTATAATATTTAATCTTCTATATTCTTCTTCATCATGATCACGTGTCTATCCAATTTTCCATGAATAGTGGGGGCTAATGTGGCATCCTTTTAAATTATGGTGGTCAAAATAGGAAGTTAACTTTCGAGTGGCATAAATTTTGTTTACAAACTCCAATTGAGATGATTCGTGCACTGTTGTAAAGGTCTGTGTTTGGAATAGAAAAAATAGATGTTATTCTTAGTTTTACCCCCTATATATTTAATTTTATGACTCAAAATTCTCTTATAATGTTTTAGACCCCAATTTGCGAAACTGGGTCATACTAATAAATGGTCCTATGAGCTAGTTCCTCTAATTTTACCACTCTAAAAGAATTAAGATGGATAACAAAGAATATAATGATATAATATGGATCACAAATACCCATTTTGGGAGGCTCTTGGTACCCAAAATATTATACTAAATTAGCTGACGAAAATTATCCTCTACGTTTTCTTAGGTGTACCATTTAACCTTACCTAGAAGCTTCCCTTTCAAACCATTATGCCAAAAGTCATGTTGCCCTTGTATTTTAGTTATGTAAATCCTCTGAAAATTTGTATCTTCTATCAACTCTGCCTAAGATTTTGGTGCCAAATCCTCTACAAAAGGGAGGACCTATTCCTCTTCCTAGTATCGCATGGAGGGCTCATAGACTTTTAGGTTCTCTATATTCACCACTGAGTAAATGCACATGTACAGGGATAACATGAGTCTATAGGAATTATCTCCTACCTTTTCTTATATCTCAAGGGGATCATATCTTAGAGTATTTATTTTCTTACTAGGATCTTGTGGCCTCTCCTCATTCAATTACAATCATACTCTCTCTCCCACCTTGAACCACCTCTTTGTTTTGTGTTCATAATGCTTGGAATTTTATTTTTCTTATGACTTTTGTAGTGTCTTTATACCTATAGATGGATCTTCCTTATTTTTTCAAAAATTATTTATTCCCTTAAGGCATCCCATTTTAGATCCCCTCTCACTCTTCCTTACTTCCCATATGCAATATTTAAAGGTGAAGGTGGCTAATATATAAACCAATTTTCAAATGGGGACTTAATAGTTGTAGAAAATCCACGTAGATTCAAACTACAAATTGTAAAATGATAAAACAATTGACTTGAATCTACTCTACCAATTGTGGAAACCAATTAAGATCACGAAATCACAAAACAAGAAAGAGAAATAATTCCAATCACACACAACACAAATATTTCTTTGGGAAATCCACAACTAAAAACCCTCACTATCTATATATTGCATTAGTCGGAAAATATCATAAGATTGCAATTATTTGCTCAAGCTTGAGCAACATATGCACTATCTCTATATGTCTCACCGATTCCTAGACAAGCCTGGTTCAATACTTAACCAAATTTCTACCCTTCAGGACCCCTATTTCCTTGCATTGTTTCCTTGGGTAATTAGCCCCTATTAGTTAGGGAAATTTCCAATACATACTATATAATCCATGACGGACCTCCCTCTAACTACATGCAACAATTACACAATTCAAATAATTATTCAACTGATAGTACACTGCCCTTAAACTCCATTCTCAACTGGGTCTTTCTCAAAACTGACATGCATGGGTTATTTGTGAGTGAATTATCAGTTATTTGATTGATCATTGCATGTGAATTAAATCTAATTTCCACACTTTGACCTCTCTTTAGTTCCTCCATCAGTTAGAACTAGTTAAACTGATTTTAACTTAGATAAAATAATTTAATTAATTACAACTCAAAATAAACTCAACCAGGGCTCCTATAATGTAGGAGATACTCTACATGCCTCTAATTTGAACCTCAAATTGAATTAATTGAACCAACTAATTCATCCTAGCTTAGTTAACTCATACAAGTTATCATGTGATGTGGAATTAAAATTTTATTCTAATTTAATCAAGGGAAAATTCAATTAAAATATTTCTTGATGCCATTTTCAAGATTTATCGTTTCCAATTTTGACACTCCCTCTCAACAAGAAAGGAATTTAACTCTATCCCGATCTGGTACCTTTGGAATGTTCTGCATGCAAAAATTGTCTCTATTTTTTTTGCGAATACAATATCTGTGATTGAAAAGCGCCCAAAAAATATTGGAATCAATTGTGTTCAGTATGATTCATTTGTCACTCAGGTTTCTGACTGCTACTAGCTATTGCACTATCTTCTGAAAACTTTGTGTTATTTTCGACTCTGCATTGTGCCATCTGCACTGCTTCTAACTATGCACTGTGCTCCCTAGTATTTGATTGCTTTTAGTCTCTGCATCTGTCAATTCGACATATGAATGCATCAACTAGCATTGATCCATCATGCTACTGTATATTGTGGGACCTCGTAGAAATTTAATGATCTATGAGACAAAACATCTCAATGGACCCTACTCAAATTTCTTCACTCTTGTCTCCCTCTTCCCACTTGGCTCAAAATTTCCCCATATTGGATGTTTGTGCTTGAGTGGATGTCTCCACTCAGCCTCCTCTCTGCTTCTCCAATTGTGGTTTCTCCACAAATTTCTGAGGCTTCTTCTAAGGCTGCATGTTGAGAGGTAATTCATGCTCCCTCTCAACAACCAAGTCTCTAACCTTTTCCTTGCTCCTCAAGGCTTTGCATGTATATTGTACCTCAAGAGCATATAGGTTCTTGACTTTCACACCTATCTGTTTCACCCTTCCCATGGTGATGTGTCTAAGGGAAAACTTTCCTTTGATAAATATCACATCATAGCCAAGGTCTTCCAATACCGCGACAGAAACAATATTCTTCTTTAGTCCTGGTATAAACAATACATCTATGAGTCTAATAGGGGAGCCAGAATCCCTCTGAAAGGCAATAGTACCAATGTCGGTTGCCCTATACCTCCCATCATCTCCAAACTATATGTTCTTCTTGAGGTCCTTCTCCTCCAAGTCACTAAAGAGATATCTATTCCCCGTCATATAGAATGAGGCATCGTTGTCGAGATACCACATGCATCCCATTACAATGATTTCCATGCATGTAATGAGAGTGAAATCAAGTTTGAATTTTGAATCTAGAGCTTCACCTACTACTACAACTGCATGCTCCTTCTTGCTTGTCTTCTTCTGTGGACATTTCATGGCATAGTTCCCAAACTCGTGACAGTGAAAACACTTGATGTTGGAAAAGCACAAGAAAGGAAACACCAATAATGTTGTAGACTTCCTCATCTAACCATTGGTTGTGGTGCTAACAATTATGCTTGAATCTTGTGGACAAGAGACTTCAGGATGGCCATATCTTTAAAAGAGTGATCCAGAATTCAAAAACATATATAAGATGCTCCTGTAAGGATAGCAAGTTTCAGAATTTCACCTCTAGGATGCACTGTTATGCCACATGGGACATCTTTGTTTCTTTATTTTCCTTCAAGCGAATGTGCCAAGATGATTTGGGAGGCACACTATAGTCGGGTCACTAGACATTTTAGGTAGAAAAAAATAGTGGGAGTGTTGCAGAAGTTTTTATTAACTGAACCTTCGACAATATGTTGGGAAGTACATAAGATCCTGCATTACCTATGCCATTACCAAATGTACAATCAAGAAGAAAGGCATATATACTCCTCTTCCTACTCCTAGCCAACCCTGGGAATCATCCTCCATGGATTACATGTCAGGACTCTCTTCTACCAAGCATGGAAATGACTGTGTTTTCGTGGTCATCGAAAAATTCTCTAAGATGACCATTTTGGTGGCCTGCAAGAAGACTATCACAACACACCCCACTACAAAAATCTTCCTTGAGTGAGTATAGGTACACTTTGGGTTCCCACAACCCATTATCTCAAATTTGGACAAAAGGTTCCTAAGTACATTCTAGTCAAACCTATGGTCGTTGTTTGATACCAAGCTCACTAATTCCACAACCTTCCACCCCCAAACTGATGGCCAAACATAGGTCGTCAACATGATGATCATGCACATCCTACGCATGTACAACTCAAAGAATCCATGCACATTGGATGAAATCCTCCCCTATGTCCAACACAACTACAATAGAGATCTCCACAACTCAACTGGCCATAGTCCCTTTCAGGTAGGGTTGGGATTCCATCCACCATGTCCCATTGATGTTGTCGTACCACTTGAAATTACTCAAGAAAATTCAGCTCATGTCCATTTTGACGCTGACAAAGCTACCAACTTCATTGAATTAATTTAGCACATCTTCTAGCAAGTCCATGCCATATTCGATAGAACAACTTCTAATTACACACAATGCCATGTTCAACATCGGGTGCCACACAAGTTCCAGGTGGGCGACAAAGTTTGCTTACATTTGCAAAAGGAGTGCCTCATAGGGGCCCATGAAAAGCTTAACCCGCTACGATATGGGCCTTACAACACCACAAAGGATGCAAGATATAGTTATTTTAAGCTCATTATTCCACTACTCCTTGGCCTGCACCCAGTATTCAATGTGGACCAGTTGTGGCCATACTTTCCCCCATTACTAAACACATCCGACATTCCTTAGCAATGGACAACAACAAAGCTCAACCAAAGTTTTATCGAACATTCCACGTTAGATACGATCATGGATACACAGATCAAGAGCACTTTCTAGTAGAGGATCCAATTGTATCAAGTTGTCAAAGCAGGCCAACTCCTTCACTAGGGAAATTGGCTTACTAGGGACCAGGTTCAACATAAATATCCTCACCTCATGGAGGCTCTACACGCAATAGGGGCCATTGCTTCTTAACGGGGTAGGACTGATCTAGGTGGATATTGGTAGCCACCTGCCTATTCCACCTGGACCTCTAGTTGTTTTCATTAGTTTCCTTGATTATAAAAAAATTTACTATTTTCAGCAGTTTTTTGGGTCATGAACTTCTGGAGTTGTTTTGACCCCCTAAACGGCATATTACTTGGAGAGAAATTTCTAACGAGTTATCATAAGTGCAAAATTACTATCATATGGCCAAGTTATGACCCCGAGAAGTTGGCTTTCCAACTAATCCCAATAGGGCCCACAAACTCTTGGCATTGCATCTCCTAGAGTTAGGGTTTTGGTTGTTTAGGGTTTCCCTTTTTTGTTCAATAAGAAAATGGCCCTTGAGCCTCAATGTAACATAGTTCAGAAGTATGTAGCTACTACATCTCTTCTCAGAGATAATCTACCTTCGTCTGAGCTAGTTTATTTCCATTATTTATGTAAACATATTTCAGTTCTTTGATATTAACGAAATGAAGACTTATTTCTATTACATCTATTCAGTGTAGGCTAATTCAGTAGTTACTTCAATAATTCAGATATGAACTAATTCTATAAAAGTAATTTACATAATAGGAGAAGTACACTAAGTTGTTACAGTAGGATTCCTAAGATTTCCAGATCTAGCCATTTTCACATGGTATCAGAGGGGTTGATGTGAAACAGGAAGAGCACATATGAATCTGAAGTAAAGGTTGAATTACTGTAGAAGCAACAAATCGAATCCCCAGAGGAATTGCACAGATGTAGCCAAGAGGGTTGAAGTTTCGAGGTTGTCTCTCTCTTAATGAGTTGACGAAAAGGTAGGACTTCTGCTTCGAGATTTTTTTGAGGCAGAGGGAGCTGGGCAGAGCCTTCACATAGTGGGGAATTATTCCTCAGTGAATTCCTAGCTAAGGAATTCAACATTTTTCCAAGATATGAGCAGCAAATCAGGGTAGCAGATCTACAAGCTCCATAAGGAGTGCGTAAGCCTGCCTAGGCTGTGCAAAGGGGGAGAAACTGTAGAAACTATGGTGAGGCTGGCCCTTAATGCATTCATGGAGGAGTGGTGGATTTTTGTGATGAAATATTGACTAAACCGAGAGGGGGTGAATTATTTTAGTCCATTCATGGACATTAAAATTATTTTCCTTAAATTTATTAACTGACACATTACATGAGAAACTTAACAAATAATGACTAGCAAATTGAATATGTCAACAACAAGTAATAAGCAGACCAATACATCACATCAGTACATAATAACAATGTATATGGACACCAAATATAAGTGGAAACCCATAAGGGAAAAAACCACAATTTTATTATTGTTGTGATGCAAAGGAATGCTCCTACTCCTTATTACATCTTATTTTCTATAGGATCCAACCTACAGGAGGATGCTACATCAAGTTTCTGCAAGCTACAACATGAAAGGAAGCTCCAAATCCCATGTATTTTCTGTAGGCTACAATCCACAGGAGGCTCCTACCTCAACCAACTCCAACTAAACTTTTATCAAGACAAAACTTGAAAGGATACCACAATCCCCTCACATAAAATGAAAACAATATGTTGATTTACTTGGTTATCAATTCTACATACCTCAATATTTACTTCTGCTCCTTATCCCCTTCAAAGATACTTCATGTTAGCTTCATATGTACCAGGTAACTAAATGAAAAATATATCAATCAACTCTCACATATTCTCCCACTCTCTAACTTCCACTATGCACTCCAAAATGACATCTTTTATAGAGATAATTTGATGGTTGTTTGTATTCTGTTAGTGTCAGTTTTTGCATCCTGCCACCAATGATCAAATGGACTCTTATCATGTCTTGTTAGGGTCCCATTTTTAATTTTTTTTCATTTCATTAGGTCATCATGCAAAACTTTGGTTATTGGATGTAGATCTAGGTCTGATTTTACTCCTTCCAAAATTTTACTAGTTACTGTCTTATTTCACCTCTCAGCTAAGTGTACAATCATTCATAAGTTTTCATCATCATTACAGTCATATTTATCAAGGTTTCATTCAATATAGAGTCTCCATTAGGTCTTTATGGTTCCAAGGTCATCAAATCATCATTCCATGCATAAAATCTAGCAAGTGAAAGAGTGACAATAAAGTAATTTCATCAATAAATTTGATTTCAAAGAAAAATGTAATTTTATGTTATTAATTTGTAATAAGTAATTCAAAGTTCCAAATAGCTACAAATGCTCAAGTTATACCAGCAGATGTTCAAGGTTCCAAGAAGAAAATCAGTGTTCCAAATCCACTAAAAGTTTAAAGTTCAAAAGATCAAGTTCAAAGTCAAAATGAAACTTTTGTGGGCCACCCCACTAAAATTGAAGAAGATGATATAAAAATGAAAGAAAGGAGTTTTATATTCATTATTTCACTTTCTCCCAAAAAAACTTCAGCTCTCATTGGCAGCAAGGTGGATTTTTCAGCTCTCATTGGCAAATATTTCTCCTCTATGTGCTTTCAGACACTTTCTCCTCTCTGCGCTTCCAGAAACTTCGCTGCGCTTTTCATTGTGCTTCTGCTAGCTTCACTGCGCATCTGAGCGAGGAGGCGGGGTATGGATTTCTAAAGGAAAATTTGGAGCAAGCAAGGATTTTTTAGGTTTTTTAAGATTATCTACAAGTCACAATCAAGTAAACAAAGAGAATCATCCCTTTCTCAATTAGTTTTCAAAGCATAAAAAATTTTCACTCTCTCAACTACGGTTTTTAAAGTCAATTTGGAGAAATAGTGTCATGGTCATTTTTTCAGTTTGAAAACCATGAAACTCACTTTGTACACCTTCATTCACTTCATTTGAATCATTTACACATCTTCCCCTCACCCAATTCCTATTTTTCCCAAAAACTCCACTCAAACCCTAATCTCTACCATGTTTTTACCCTAGACCGATGTTTTGGCCTTTTCATCCCCTTCCCCTCACACAAATTCAAAAAGGTCACTTCATCCTACTTCATAACATCATTTCCTCTCACCCTAAATTTCCTAAAAAATTTATGCAATCCCAAACTTATCATTCCATCTCATTCATAGACCCAACAAAAATACTTTGTTTTTGCTCCTCTTCATTGGAGTTTTCTTGCTACCATGGACATTGACACCTCCCCCTCTGAGAGTAAGAAATATAGGGGAAATACATTGAGGATTGAGCCCTCTAGTTTCCATAAACTCACCTCATCTCCTTTTATACTCAAATATTTTCAAGATTTCAATTGTGTACAATTTTTCCAAAAAGTACAACAGGTGGGATGTAATGAACAACTCACAAGGTTATTTTCCATTGCTTTGAAAAAGGACAAGGTTGTTATAGTAGGGATAGAGTTCAATTTCACACTAGAATCCATCTCCATAGCCACTAGAATGCCAAATCTTGGAGAATATTGGTTCAAGGGTATGAATCTTGATGATGAATACTTCAAACCCTATTTGAAATCAACCTACAAAGATGCTCCATTGCATGTATTTCCTTTTAGATATTTATTGGATAAATATGCTTAGTTGATGAAGTCCATTATGAGTTTTTTCACTTGTGAAGGATGTTTTTCAATACTTTATCAATACCACATAAGACTACTAATGCATTTTACAGCGGTGATATCTCTTAACTTGTGTAATTACCTTTTCAAAGTGTGACCAAGATGGCAGAGAAGATACATGAAAAGGGAAAAGAACATACAATCAGTGTTTTCTACCATAGTCTGATTAAGATCATAATTATTCACCAATTGCAATAGAAGCAAATCACTTGGGAGTAATCTTTGGAGAGTATAGTTCAGGAGAACTTGGTAGAGCCACTACAACAACAAGAATTGTCTTCATCAGAGCATGATGTGGGATCACCAAGAAATAGGGAGGAACAACCTCCAAGTGACAGGGATGAGGAGTAGCTAAGTAGAGATGGAGTATTAAGCCATGAGGAGCACCATTCACTTAAGAAGAGAAAAAAGGACAAAGAGGTCATAAATTATCAGAGAGGAAATAGGCAAGTGTTTGCTCCAAAAATTGTGAAAGGGGCCTTGCCTTCTACATCAGCAAAGCAGGGATATCATAAGCAGCAGGAGACAATTGTCCAAGAGAAAGAAGCCCTTCACCATGACATTGAGATGGTGGACTCGGAGTCCCAAGATTAACAGGAAACCCTAAACCTGGCCATCAAAGAGAAAGATGCCAAAATCATAGAGCTACAAGATAAATTGGCAAGGGCTAAGTTTGTTATCTCCTTCCTTGAGTAAGCGAACAAACAGTTGAAGGATGATGCAGGGGCATTAGGCACAATGAAGCACTTTGTATTTTCACGAGACATAGGGGTCTCATATTTCTAAATTCTCTTGTAATCATTAGTATTTCTGAGTAAAAAGTGAGAATTGTAAATGTTCTCTAAATGCAAAGAACATGAGAGAAATGAGTAGTTAGGAATGTGAAGAGACTAGGATCAGTTAGTTGATTTTGGGATTAAGTCTTAAATTAGAAAATCGAAGATTTTGGTGAGCTGTTGGGGAACCTGAATCAATTCAGGTTACCCTTTCGAATAAATGTAAGCTAGAAAGTAGCATAGCAGAAAAGCAGAGTAATAAGAGTAGTGGCCATTGAATAGAAGATCTGGCCTAATATGATGTTGTAAGTAGATGTCTCTGTAATTGATGATTTTTGCATATATTTATGTTGATGAAGAGTGATCTCGGTCCTATGTGAAGTTATATATGTTGTTTATTTCATTCTGCATGAAGCATATTTAGGTTCTAAAGGCTAGAGTGAAACCCTGCGACATTAGCTGAAGGGGTAACCTTGTCAGAACCAAAGAATTAATCTGAATTTGTTGAACTTGGCACAATTCGGTCTTGAACTTCAGTAAGCACTAGTGTTAGGCATCGACAGTGAGTTGAATGTATGAATTAATGTGTGTTAACCTTGTAATTATTTGAATGTATGAATTAATGTGCATTAACCTTGTGAGGAGTGCCTCAACTCGTATCAGACCTCTGTTCTGACATCGATAAGATTCTAGAAGAGAATTCATTGGTCTTGATTTGCATAAATCGATAGCAGTACTTGTGTAGAGCCACCGTACAGGAAATCGATGTGTTTGGCCTCTGAGGAAGGACGCAAGCAATGTGATTCGATTGTTAAGCATGGGTGAATCCGCACTGAAACCCTGTTTAATTGGAATCCAGTGAAATTGGTCCATATTATTGGTTCACAGCGACAAAGTTTTACCTTTGAGAGCTGGATTGGGTCATATATGTTATGCCAATTCAGAAATAGATAGAGTGCGTTGAATCCCTGTGCGAATTGCAGGAGTGGAGCCTGGCCGCATAGCAAATTTAATCAATGGACCTGTGGAATTAAAATGGAGCTCGATAGCGCAGGAGGTTGAACGCGATCAGAGTCAAGGGCATTTCCAGTTGAGTGATGACTCAACTGTAGTAATACCATGAGCAACAAAATTATCAAAATGATATGGGTGTAATCAGGTCTGTGGAAGCTGTAAGACGGGCTTGTTTTACAAGAGGATGGATTCTTGAATCGAACGCACCCCAAATCATTTGTAGTAAGCGGTTTCGAACCCGAAAACCAGTTGTATCGCATTGCAAGAAGACTGGTACGTAGTTTCACTAAAATTAACGCGATTAAGGTCTTTTGCTTGACACGTAAGGTAGAGGTGGTTTCCAAAAACCACGAATTTCGTGTAAATATTGTGTGTTAAAGCTTTGTGGTGAAAACAGCGCGATTTCCCTTCGATCTTGAAGGCGAGAGATCCAGGGGAATTCACATGAGAAGTTGTTGTGTGGTTAATGCAAGGCATGGCCCAGCACTCTTTCCATTGATAATTTTTTATTAACCATTGATGTGTGGGCCCGAGGCAACATTTGTCGGCAATTGAGAATTAATCCAAGGTCGAAGTTCATAAACAGGGTCTAATCAAGGTTTGAACTATGAACATAGCCGAATGTGTTAATGGAAGGTGAAACCAATATATGTTAACGTATATGTTAGCATTTTGGGGTTGTATAAAAGTTGAATTTGATATGGAATGAAATGCTAGATGGGCGTTCGGATTTATTAGGGCAATTAGTGATTGATATGCTGGGCTTATATGAGGTTTGAATATTAATTAAAACTCCCATGAGAGTGAGAGCCAAAGTCCATTTCTTTGGGCTTAATTGGTCTTTTCGAATAATATTTAAATATCATCAGATGGGGTTGAAATATGGTTTTATAAACCATTGATTTGATTGGAGAAATATAAGTTCCCACATATAATTGTGAATCCTGAAAATGAAGAAAATGCTTTCGATGCGAAATAAAATTAGCTTTCGCGAAGTGTTGAGTTTGCCAGGTTTAAAATTATTTGCGTCTAAACTTGGAATTGTGGTTTCGGATGCATAGACAGTGGACTAAGAAGGTAGCCCCTATAAAGTGGTATCAGAGCATCAGGAGTAGCTCTGTTTGAAGCTTAGATTTTGAATTAATTGCATGCAGGAAAAGAGATCAGGTTTTTGAACACTGCTAGAGATTGCAGCCTACAGGGATACAGTGAAGGTGATTGCAGAATTACAGAGTCCAATTGGAGGACAAGTGTTTTGAAGACTGCAGATTTGAAGAAGGAAGATCAAATTCTAAGATATGGTTGGCATCAAGGATACACAAAATTACAGTGAACAAGATTTGCAGAGTGAGTGGAAGACAAGATCATGCAGAGATATTGCAGGTAAATAATTTTAAATCTGATTTGAAATTGTAATTGCAGAATTGTGGTTGCAGGAAGATAAAGACAGAATTTGATAGTGAAGGTAGTGAGCCTGATATTTAGCTAGAAGCTGGATAAAGAGGACAATTACAGTGTTCTCAAGAGAAGGTGAGCAGTGTTTAACTCTAGTTGAAGGATTGTTTGCAGAAGTCAGAGTGCAGACAATTGAAGGCATCTCAGTAGAAGCAGATCACAGCTTTGAGAGCAGTGATAGAAGAGTCAAGCAAGGGACTCTGAGTGGAGAAGAAGTGTGGCAAAACCTAGAAGAATTCCCAACATAGGTTATATGAGCAGAGAACAGAGGTGTTCTTGAGGAAAGTTGCATGAGTGAAGCCTAGGAAGAGCAGAAGAGATTGCTCAGAAGGTTCCAGTAGACAGGGGACCAGTACTTGCCAAAATTTGGATTCGGAGGAAGGGATTGGTGAGGTGAGTTGCAGCAAGAGAGCTTGCTTTTGCAGAGGCTTAGTGTAGCTTGTAGGAGAAAATGGCTACTGATAGCCATAGCAAAGATTGCAAAGGTTCTAAGGGAGGCCACAACAGAAGAAAGAAAGAAGATGCCAAAGAAAATTGCATGAAGAAGAGATCCACTGATGATGAATGGTGGGAAGAGATCGCTGAGATTACAGAACAGTTTTATAAACTAGAGAGGATGATAGAAGAAAGCCAGATAGTTGGTTGGCTCATAAGGAAGAATGTGAAATGGCAACCATTACATTTGAGGTTGAGGCAAAAGAAGATTGCCTTATTGAGAGAAGAACTCAAAGCAGCTGAGTTGAAAGAAGAAATTTCTGCTTGTGAAGCAAAACAGAGCACAGATGAAGAATGGAGATTTGCAAGAGATCTTGTAAGGCATGATGAAGACTTGAGGCAGCAAGAGGCTTGTCTTGCTGAAGAGGAAGCCATTGGGGATTTCCTGAGTTATTGGACAAGGCCAGATGATGCAAGGGCTTGTGTTTTTGAGTCTGACAAATTTGAAGTGATGACAGACTCCACAGAGGAAGAAGAACCCAAAGTTCTTGAGGCAATGTTGGAAATTGAAGATTCCATGTGCAGATTTGTTCAAGGAGTGCTTGAGAAAGCAGCCAAGGCTAAAAAGTCTTGTGATTTGGAAACTAAAAAGTTGTGTATGTTTGCAGTTACACCATTGGAAGATGAACAAGCTTTAGAGTTTGTTAATGAAGAGGAGACATTGAATCTGAAATCTGTTCAGATCAATGCTAAGATAATGAGATATCAGGGAGAGATGAAGACTAAAGAGTCAAATGAAGATATTCAGTGGAATGCTGAAGCAGAGAGAGAAGGACCAGCAGATGATTGGTCAAGAACAAGCAGAGGCATAAAGGGTTGTGTAAGGTTTCCGAAATCTACTCCTACTGAAGTTGTGGAGTTGTATAGGAGGTTGGATTTTCAAAGAAGAGAATTGGAGAAGCAGAGGACCTGTGCACAAGATAAGCTGCTAGAGAAACAAGGCAGAAAAATTGGCATGAATGACAATCAGCAAACAGAGGATAAGAAGAAAATGATTCAACAAAATGAAGGAGTTCATTTTGATGAATCACAGAAGAAGAGCATCCGTGAAACAGATGTTGGAAAGAAGAGGAGACTAGCTGATAGTCTCATGAGGAATGCAAATCAACATACAGAGATGCTGACAGAGGATCTAAAGGGGAGTTCTAAACAACATATTGATGTGTTGTCAGAGAAGAAGAAGGTATTGAGACCTTGGAATTTTACTGCAAATGATTCATGTGTTAATAATGCAGAGAAACAGGAAGGTCAGCAGTTGGGAGTTGTCAAAGAGGTGAATAAGAAGGAAACTGTGTTGGCTGAAAACATAGTGAAGGATCATCATTTGGACATGGTGATTGGAGTAGTGGAGATGAATCTGACCGCTAAAGAGAAAGATGATGAAGAATTTTTGAGTCTTGACCCAGACTTAGAATGGCCAAGGGAAGAATTGGTGACTAGGTCATCAATTGAGACCATTGGGTCTCATGGCTTTAACACTGACAATTTTTTTATGCGTACAGGTGATGCAAAAGACAATTCATCCTTTGGAATTGTCTTGGGAGAAGAAAAACTGTTGCTGAAGGAAGATGAGACAGCCATGTCTCATATGCAGGAAATTGTCACTACCGTTGACAGAGATGACTTGGCTAGTCTGATGGGCCAAAAACAGCCTAGAGAGAAGATTTTAAAAGCTGCTAAAGCGAGGAATAATCAGCATTCCATGCTGACAGAAGATGAAGATACAGTGACTAGAGAAATTGATTTGCTTGCTGGAATCCATCAAGGAGATGAGAGGCAATTGCTGAAGATTGCCCACAAAGAAGAAGAAAATGCTGAGTTTAAACTACAGCATGCTGAAGATGTAAAACAAACACAGAAGAGATGGCTGAAATGTTTGCTGGAGGCCATTGAAGAAGAGAAGGAAAAAGGAGCAGATACTAGCTTGCAGAATCAAATTCTGTTTACTAGTATACTAGATGAGTATGTCACTTTTGGTAGGAAATTAAATGGTGATTTGTTTCCAAAAAATGAGTTTGCAGATGAGGAGCAAAATAAGAATGTTGCAGAGGGAGATATCTTAAAGGATATTCAGGATGTTTGGGTGGAGGCAACATTGGCATCAGCAACACCCATGGTGGCAGCTGAAGCAGCATGGGGAAAGACATCTGCAGGAGTAGTAAACATGTTAGTATCATGTGAGACAACAAGAGCATCAGTATTGAAATTAGCAGAAATTGATAATAGCAGTTGTAGGCAGAGGAATTTCCAGCTAGAAGATAGGCTAGACATGGAAATTGGAAACATCAGAAGACCGATGCAGTAGACATCAGCCAGGGAGTTGAAATATTTTTGTAAAGGAGAGGAAAAAACAGATTGTGAAAGTATAAATGGAAGTGAATTACAGAACAAGACAGGGAGACCTGGAAATTTGCAGAAGAAGAATGATGTAGCTGCTGGACAGAAGCAAAACAAAGTTTGGGATCCAGGAGGCAGAGATTAAAGACACATGATCAGGAGATCATGAACAATTTGAACCTTGGGAGTCTGATGCAGGGGCATTAGGCACAATGAGGCACTTTGTATTTTCATGAGACATAGGGGTCTCATATTTCTAAATTCTCTTGTAATCATTAGTATTTCTGAGTAAAAAGTGAGAATTGTAAATGTTCTCTAACTGCAGAGAACATGAGAGAAATGAGTAGTTAGGAATGCCAAGAGACTAGGATCAGTTAGTTGATTTTGGGATTAAGTATAAAATTAGAAAATCGAAGAGTTCGGTGAGCTGTTGGGGAACCTGAATCGATTCAAGTTACCCTTTCGAATAAATGTAAGCTAGAAAGTAGCATAGCAGAAAAGCAGAGTAATAAGAGTAGTGGCCATCGAATAGAAGATCTGGCCTAATATGATGTTGTAAGTAGATGTCTCTGTAATTGATGATTTTTGCATATATTTATGTTGATGAAGAGTAATCTCAGTCCTATGTGCAGTTATATATGTTATTTATTTCATTCTGCATGAAGCATATTTAGGTTACGAGGGCTAGAGTGAAACCCTGCGACATTAGCTGAAGGGGTAACCCTGTCATAACCAAAGAATTAATCTAAATTTGTTGAACTTGGCACAATTCGGTCTTGAACTTCAATAAGAACTAGTGTAAGGCATCGACAGTGAGTTGAATGTATGAATTAATGTGCATTAACCTTGTGATGAGTTGAATGTATGAATTAATGTGCGTTAACCTTATGAGGAGTGGCTCAACTCGTATTAGACCTTTGTTCTGACATCGATAAGATTCTAGAAGAGAAGTCATTGGTCTTGATTTTCATAAATTGATAGCAGTACTTGTGTAGAGCCATCGTACAGGAAATCGATGTGTTTGGCCTCTGAAGAAGGACGCAAGCGATGTGATTTGACGGTTAAGCATGGGTGAATCCACACTGAAACCCTGTTTAATTGGAATCAAGTGAAATTGGTCCATATTATTGGTTCACAGCGACAAAGGAGGAGGTTTACCTTCGAGAGCTGGATTGGGTCATATATGTTATGCCAATTCAGACGTAGATAGAGTGCGTTTAATCCCTATGCGAATTGCAGGAGTGGAGCCTGGATGCATAGCAAATTTAATCAACAGACCTGTGGAATCGAAAGGGAGCTCGATAGCATAAGAGGTTGAACGCGATCAGAGTCAAGGGCGTTTCTAGTTGAGTGATGACTCAACTGTAGTAATACCGTGAACAACAGAATTGTCAAAATGATAAGGGAGGAATCAGATCCGTGGAAGCTGTAAGACGGGCTTGGTTTACAAGAGGACGGATTCCTGAATCGAACGCACCCCAACTCTTTTGTAGTAAGCGGTTTCGAACCCAAAAACCAGTTGTATCGCGTTGCAAGAAGATCGGTAAGTAGTTTCACTAAAATTAATGCGATTAAGGTCTTTGCTTGACACGTAAGGTAGAGGTGGTTTCCAAAAACCACGAATTTCGTGTAAATATTGTGTGTTAAAGCTCTGTGGTGAAAACAGCGCGATTTCCCTTCAATCTTGAAGGCAAGAGATCCAAGGGAATTCACATGAGAAGTTGTTGTGTGGTTAACGCAAGGCATGGCCCAGTGCTCTTTCCATTGATAATTGTTTATTAACCATTGATGTGTGGGCCCGAGGCAAAATTTGTTGGCAATTGAGAATTAATCCAAGGTCGAAGTTCATAAACGAGGTCTAATCAAGGTTTGAACTATGAACATAGCCGAATGTGTTAATGGAAGGTGAAACCAATATATGTTAACGTATCTGTTAGAATTTTGGGGTTGTATAAAATTTGAATTTGATATGGAATGAAATGCTAGATGGGCGTTCGGATTTATGAGGGCAATTAGTGATTGATATGCTGGGCTTATATGAGGTTTGAATATTAATTAGAACTCCCATGAGAGTGAGAGCCGAAGTCCATTGCTTTGGGCTTAATTAGTCTTTTCAAATAATATTTAAAGATCATCAGATGGGGTTGAAATATGGTTTTATAAACCATTGATTTGATTGGAGAAATATAAGTTCCCACATATAATTGTGAATCCTGAAAATGAAGAAAATGCTTTAGATGCAAAATAAAATTAGCTTCCGCGTAGTGTTGAGTTTTGCAGGTTTAAAATTATTTGGGTTTAACTTGGAATTGCGGTTTCGGATGCATAGACAGTGAACTAAGAAGGTAGCCCCTATCAAAGGAAAAACATGTACTTTTGGAAATTTACTTGTTGAAGGCAACTACAAGGAAAAATGTCAAAGGAAAAGAAATGATTGGACATGATGAGTTTTATGAGGATGAGGCCGAGACCACTTAGAAAGGACCAAAAACAAGGGGCCTAGAAAGAGCATTGGAGCTATAAAAACAACAGGAGGCACTTCTTGTAGAGGAACTCACCTTTGAGGAGAGGATTGTAATGGAAATAAATGAAGATAGGGATGTTTGGTTTGACAGAGTAAAAATACACCTAGAGAAGCTCCTTTACAAAGCCAAAAAGGACAATAATATGATGAGGCACATGGCGGACCACTACCATACAAGAAACAAGATTTGTAATGTCAAGGTTAAGCAGTTGCAAGATAATCTCAAAGAAACCCTAATCAGCCGAAGGGAGAGGGAAAAACGCCATTTTCTTTTTGATACCTCCTTGGTTGCATGACACACTTTATCAGGACTTCACATAGCAACCTCACACAAAAATTTTGAAATTTTGCAAATTTTGGGACTTTCAAACAAATTCTGAATTTTTGAGAATTGTCTCTGCTCAGAAACACAGCAAAATTTGATGCGAAATCTAATTAAATATCAAGAGAACCCATTTTGTCAGATTTCAGGTTCAGGGCTCAATTTTCAAGGAATTTGCAAAAAAGAGGTCAAAAATCACCTCTCTGCCTCAATTTCAGACATTCGTTGCGTTTCTAGGAGGGATCTTGTGAGAAGGAGATTTTAGGAGGCTTAATGAAGCCAATTTTGCTACGTGAACATACTGGAGTCATCTACACTTGACCAGCTACTCAGAAAAACTCTTGTTTTCAAAATTAGAGGATGGGAAGGCACCCAAAAAGGCCTTATAAGAAATTTTCCTCGGTTCTGGAAATTCCCTAAATAATTTTATAATTATCCTATGTAATTTTCATTTGGTAGTTTCACTTTGGAAAATGTAAAAGCGTAAAGGGTTAAAATTGAATGTAAAAGGGATGGTAATAGAGTTAAATATGTGTCTTTACCTCTCATTAATGCTTGGAGAAGATTTCTCTAGTTGGTTTGCTAAAAGGAGAAACGGTTCATAACTTCCCTAGCTTTTTGTTTAGTTGGAGAAAGACTTGGGTTCAGCTCCAAAACTCATGGATTCAACCCTTGAGGGTGGGAGAATTCTGTTCTAATCTATATCTTTCATCTTCTTTGTCATTTCAAGGGTTGGATGTTGTAGAATTGATCTTTGAACACTAGTGTATTCAGTCATTTTTGGCAGGAACTAATAGACAAAGTTGCAGCTATTGTGGTGGGATGCATGTGGTATGTGTTTTAGCAGTCTTGCCTCTTATTTTTTCATATGTTTGAATGTATTATGCCTTCCATATTCATGTCCATATCTTAATTTGATTGATTTCTAAGTTGATAAGCATAATTTATTATTTTGATGCTTTGTTTTGGAGAAATTATCACAGTTGTGTTTCACTTTCTTCTGGCATAAAATAATTCATGATTTCCATGCTCTTTTTGAAACCCTGTAAATCTATCACACTAAAAAATATACCTAAAAGTGCTAAAGGTTGTGCCTACCTTGCCCCATCACATCTCTACAAGTATGATTTTCAGTGCCCTGACCTAGTCTTTCCTAGACCTAATTTACCATCCAGCACCAAATCCAAATCAATCAAATCCTAGAGCCTATTATACCTAGCCTAAAATCTTCATTATCAAGTCAATTTTGTTGTGATATCATGGAGAGAGATCTCTCCTGCCTATTAGGGCTAGCTACTAAGTCAAAGCGGTCTGTGGTTACCTTTGATGGTCTCCTTCTCAGCCTTCGGAGATCCGGTGGAGTGATAACATATTCCACAAAGGAATATAAAGTGAATAGGTTTGACTCTTTGCCTTACACTCATTAGTTTCCAAAATCTTCATATCTTAAATATTAGAACAAAAATAGATAATTCATCCAATATTAATTTCAGCCATATGTAATGATTAAGTGCACCATCCTAATTCCAATATCAAATAACAACATTTATCATTAATGTATCACCACAGTCCTTGCAACACCTTTGCCTTTGCCTTGGAGTCTTGCCTTTGCATCACAACAATTTAGCTTAATAAAAATTTTCACATCATTAAAAATTCTTCAATGTATCAGTTTCACTGCACTTTTGTCTTCTTTTCCTTGCTGCTCCTTTATACCTTTGTTGATCGTGATCTGCTCCTTTGGCATCAATGACAATATTTCCAATAGTCTTCCCCTTTGGCATTGATGGAAACACATTTGTCCTTCCCCTTTCATTCTAATAAATGTCTTCCTTCCTCTGATTACCTCCCCCTTTGAGATCAATGGCGAGGGGGTTACAAATGTCTTGTAGCATGAAGAAAAAATTCTCCGTGTAGCTTCCAGCATTGCATTATTGTTTTCTAACGTGCAAAGAACATTATTGGTCTATAAGTTTGGCATAAACATTGTTCATCCTTTCATTGAATGAATGCCACTTCATATGGCTTGTTGGGGCTGCTCCAGTTTTAATGAGTGTTGCTCGAAGATGAATACTGCTTCAAAAATGACTGCTGCTGCATATAGTGTATAAGTATTGTTGGGAGAACGCTTTGTAAATCATTGAAATTGTGTGAATATACACAGTAAACTGATACCATCCATATAATAAGTGCATTGCACTTTTATAATGCTGAAGATAATAATAAAAAACGCTCCATAAACAAAACTATACAAGAATATATAAAAAGTTCCATTGGAAGAATACATGAATAATGAATATGCTCCATTTGATATATAGAACCCGCTCCATCTAGGGTGAGGGTTAGGGGGCTTCTGCTATTTGACCGTGGTGAGGGCAAGACTTGTAGTTATCCAGGGGGCTACTCCATCCTGGGGGTGTAAACTATAGCCATCCTTCACCCTCGGTTGGCCTAACTAACTGGATACCTCTCCTCTCACCTTCTTTGTTTCCTGTCTTGCTTCTCTTCTAAGAATTGGATGGAAGGAAGTCAACAACTAGCTATTATTTCACCCATCTCCCACCCTCAAATGCTAACCCATCTTACTAGCCATCCAACTCAACTCTATGTTTCTAAGGTCAGTCGCATGGGAATCAAACTCTATGTTGCTTTCTTGCCTCCCATCCTAATACGAGAAGAAACAATGCTCTGCTCGGTGGGGAGTGATTAGATGGCACTGGCCATAGAGAAGTGAGATGATGGGCCAAAAGGTGGGGTCTAGCATTCCTAAGGCAGTTCTGAGGATCCCACCCATGATTGTTCCTTTCCTGTGCAACCCATTTCCATTCATCGTGTAGGCTTCGAAAGGTCCAATGGTTTGTTGAAGTGCCTACCCCCTCCTTATTTTCATGCAGTAGTGACTAAGGCAGTTCTAAGATCAAACTACGGGTTATTGTTCTTGTGCCACCCACTTCTTCCATTCATCCAGTAGGCCTTCTAAAGGTAATACAAATGTGATAAGTGCCAACTCACCCAAGCAAGCCCTTCCTTTCAATATAAGGGGTCTGGCTTGAGTGAATCCATAGGGTAGTTCTGACGATCCAAAAAGTGTGGGTACATTAGGGGAATTTTGAGGTCTAAATGGGCCTCCTAAGAAAAATGTACAACCAAAATAACCTTTATAAGAACCAATAGGATTCAAGATGATGATGTCATCCATAATGGATGATTCACCATTTTTGGAGTAAAAAAGTAAAAATATTAAAAAATAATAAAATAATAAAACTACTTTTTCAACTCGTATTTTAAACTTATCTCCCAAAATTTTTACTCAAATTTCGAGTGGGAGTACTCGTTGGATGCGGAATTTAATTCCTCATCCAAGGAGTACCCATGTTGCATACTTTCGATGAACTATTCTACAAGAAAAATGAGAAATACATAAAAAACGTGATTGTAATCACGTTTTTTTATGTATTTCTCATTTTTCGTATAGTAGGACCCATCGAAAGTATGCAACATGGGTACTCCTTGGATGAGGAATTAAATTCCGCATCCAACGAGTACTCCCGCTCGAAATTTGAGTAAAAACTTTGGGAGATAAGTTGAAAATATGAATTGAAAAGTAGTTTTTTCATTTTTCCCTCTAAAATTTGATGATGTCATCAAATCTTATTTGATTTTTTCCACTATTATTTTATAATTTCCTTAGGAGGCCCATTTTAGACCTCAAAATTCCCCTAATGAGCTGTCCAACTTCCATTCATCCAGTGGGCATAAGCAGGTCCTCAAGTAGAAAGCAGTAAGGTGAGGAGTTCAAAGCGCCGCCAAAGGGTAGGTGGTCATTCCGCACATACAAAGGGCTAAAGACTCCACAAAGTAAGAATTGAAAAAGAAAGCATCAAAGAGATGAAGAGTGGTTGTGAGAAGTTAGTTATACACCAAGGGAAACCAGGAAAAATAGGCCGGGTAGGGACTCACTATTCATATGGTGAGGAGCTAAAAGTTCAAAAAGCTCCGCCAAGTAAGATCCTATGGTCTGGAGCAGAAGAGAGACACTGCTTCCATCTGGTTAGGTGGGTTGGGTGTGTAGGTAAGATAGGTATGTAAGAAAGGTAGGCTAGGTAGGTAGGTAATATAGGTTATATAGGTAGAAGGTGTATAGGTTAGTTGGGTTAGGCAGATAGACAGATAGGTAGATGTAGGAAGGGTCTATAGCTATAAGTATATAGAGTGAGTCTAAGCAGTATAAGGGTCAAGAGTCTGAGTCTGATGGATGAGCTAGTTGGGCTGTATGGGTAGAAGGGTAGAATGGTAGTATTTGATGAGTTGTCTAGTGTTTCACTAACTTCCGCAACATGTTTGAAGAATATCATATACAAACAGATATAGAATTATATATGTAATTATGCCGCGAGCTTAGCACCTTGGCTTGTCTTTCACAAACGCGTAGAGAGGAGAGGAGACAGATCAACCCTTCCTACCTACCTCGAGCAAGTTCGCTTCGTCCCTCACCATATGAATAGTGAGTCCCTCTCCTTATAGTCGAGAGTTCGACAGGCTCACCCTACCGGGCCTTGACTTTTGAATTCAAGCTCTCAGGCCCAAGCTGGATGGAACATTACTAATTCATCAATTTCGATGGTAGCCCTCACCATCTGAATAGTGAGTACCTATCAGTCCTTTAGTTCTTCAAGTTCCTCTCTTTTGGGGCCCCTCCCCCAAAAGAGAGTTGCTTCTGTCCTCACACGTTCCTCACCCTATACAAAAAAAAAGAAGTTTCGGCCCCGATGGATGAATCATACTCAAACCCCCTCCACATGAGGGTTTGCTTTATAAACAAATGCATCTAAGAAGTTTTTTTAATTGATGGACCAACCCAATGGGTGCCTGCCCCCCAATCGGGTCCCTATTTCAAATGGGAAGGAATCTTCTCTTCGACCCTCAACTGTTTATATTAGGTGGGCCTTATATACGTCATTTAGACATAACCACTTTTTGATTTAGAAATGTCATTTCGGGCGGGCTTTAGAGAATAGAATTTTTCTCCGCACCTTTAGGAAGCACCCTATTATGCCGTATCTTATTTATACACTTCTTATTTAGAACCCACCGAGTGAGCCAGGGATAGATTCGCTACGCACCAAACCTTTAGTTGAATATGTTACAAATAGGGGTTAGTCTTCAAAACCTTCTTTTATTAATTTTACTGCTTGTCGAACGTGGTTGAGGCATGGAAGTGGTGAGTTGCTTCTTTTACAGACAAACTTTGAGTTAAGACCCCGATACACACATCTTTCTTTTTATCCAGACCTGAAAGCAAAGAATCACTCTTTTCTTGAATCACTCTTTGCTTTATGTTTGTGGGTGGACAAGGAAGGCTAAGGCTTAGACATACTTACTTTTAGAAGGAAGGAAGGTCCGGAGGTCTTGCACTTCTGAATGCAAGGAAACTTGAAGATTGAAGAATCAAGGCCTGAACCTAACTTAACTCCTTCACTTGGCTGAGCTCCTGAACCTGGTACTCAAGGGGGGGTGACTACTAGTGGGTAACCTGCTTTCTGACTACTGGTTGCCCAACTAACTGCTGTTGAAACTCTCATACCAATAGTAGGAAAATAAGCTCAGATAATGGCTTAAAGGTACCTTTGATCTCTCCCTCTCTCACTCACTCACTCAACTCCTCACTCTGCATCACCGCAACATGAAATTACAACATGGATTTCATATTCACTTATATAATAGTAGATGATCTGCTAGTAAAGAGATGCAGTTGCGGTAGTGACAATGTGTGTTGTGTGATGGAAGAATGAAATGATATGAAGGAAATATTCTCTGCTCAATCAAGGGGAATCAATGGAGAGACTACCCCAACCAATCTTATCTTACTACCCGAACCAAATGACATCTCTATCCCTCAATTAATCTGCATCACCGAGACATGAAATCACCACATGATGGATTTCATAATGACATATATAATTTAATGACAGAATCTCCCTCCATCTCCCTCCATCTCCCTCCAGCCACTCGATTCATTCATAAAGTGTCAAAGGCTACAGGTTCAGGTCATAAGGTGTGTAGGTTGTTTACAACGGGAAGGGAGGTTAATAGCATGCCTCCCCTACATAGCATTCCTAGTTGAAGCAATGGGTTGGACAACAGTCCCTCTGTCATTCTAGGGTGAAGGGCATTAAGGGAAGGGTAAGCGAAAAGCCCCAATAATAGAAGGCATAAGGGCTTCATGAATGTGCTGGGTCTAGGTCTAAAACAGGTCTAGTTCTTGGGTAAATTGGCTGTGTGGAACCAAGGCAAGGTAAAGGTAAGGGATAAATAGTATAGCATGCCATAGCATCCATCCTATTTATACTTCTTACAGGGTTGGGATCACTCCATGGACTAGGGTGAAGGTATCAAGGTCAAGGTTGTATCATCTAATCCCGACCCGATAATCTCAGGTCTAGTGAGTAGCCATGAAGCTATTCCATAAAGGTTATATAGGGCTAATAGGTATAGTTATAAAGGTGGGCATATATTTAGGAAATACCTAATTAAGGGAGAAGGGTAAGGGAGCCCTGATAAGGAAATACATATGGCACAGTGAATGATGGTTCTAGGTCTAAGGTAAGGGATCGATCCATCAATTCATTCTATTCTAACAGACAGGTAATGAAATGGGTTGGGCAAGACTCTCTCGACTCTCTTGACTCCCTCTCCTAGGATGAAGTAGTAAATAAAGTAAATAAAAGATGGAAAGCATGCTCGTAAGTAAAGGGACGGAGTCACTCACTATTTATATGGTGAGGGTTCATAGCATGCCTCCCCTACAGGGCATTCCTGGCTTCATTAATGGGTACCCGGGGCATAGCTCCATCCCTATTCTAGTCTTTCGAGATAATTCAAAGTCTATAACCATATGCTTTGTAAGTAAAGGGACGGAGTCACTCACTATTCATATGGTGAGGGTGAGGGTGAGCCAGCCGAACTCTCGACAACAGGAGAGGTAACTTGCAAAAGTAAAAACAAGCACATTGCCGAAACCACTTTACTCAGGTAGCGCCGAATTCGACCCTAGGTTAGTATGGGCAGGTCCAATTATGGCTCTTCAACAAAGGTTATGGGGTGTTTCATTTTTGGCTGGAAACAGGAAGATGGGGAGTTCAAGGCACTTGTGTACGCAGTTTAGATATTTTGACCCAAATATTGGAATTGACTAGTCAGTCATTTTCCCAGGTTAAATTGTCACCAACTTTCCACCCCAATAGCCTGGTTTATAGAGTTATTTCTCCACCTCAATAAAGAGCCTTTGTAGTAAACCTTTTTTACGGTAGATCTTTAGGCACTTGCTGAAGCATACTTCCAAATAGAGAGAGTGAGGGGCGTTGATCTTCACTCTCTCT
Organism: Pinus albicaulis; assembly: GCA_034641835.2. Taxonomy (NCBI): domain Eukaryota; kingdom Viridiplantae; phylum Streptophyta; class Pinopsida; order Pinales; family Pinaceae; genus Pinus; species Pinus albicaulis. The sequence continues at coordinate 51,031 of JAXQQM020080962.1, read as the reverse complement.
TTCGAAGGCTGAACCAAAATAGAAAACGATTTGATAAGTTTTTGGGGATTGACGGACCGACATGGCTTTGAGATCTTGCTAAGAGGCCTGGCACGGCTGCATGGTCGAGTAATCGTTTGTATTCCTAACCCCACTTGATTAGGGCAAGCACTCCTTGATGGTGGCCCATTGGTCGAGCCCTGCCGGGGGCATGATGGCGGCGATGGCAGCGTTTTAGTTCTTCGAGTTCCTTTATTTTGGGGCCCCTCCCCCAAAAGAGATCTATTAACATTGGAAGAGCACATAAGAAATAACGAGATCATCTACAAGCTTGTAGCTACCAAAAAGATGATAGTTGCTAGCTAAGGCATTAATTTCATTGGTTCTATACCAGAATCCATCAACTCCCTAGTCCTTTTTACCGTTCTGGATGTGTCAGCTAATAAGGTCAGCTCCAACATATCTAGAAATTTGTCATCAAAAACAACTCTAATTAGTTCATGCAACATAGATAACGTAATTCTTTGTCCGAGAAAGCTAAGTTGGTCAAGCATTGTCTATGTATCTCAAAGAGAGCCATCTGATTTAGTTTCTATCATTTCCAATGCATCAGATTCAACCTCCAATTTTTCTTGAATTGCGAGACTCTGCAGTTTGCTCACAATTTCAGCATCTTTAATTTTTGAAAAAAAAAAACTTTTTGCACTTTGAAACAACAGTGCAAGGCATTTTACCGGAATTTGGTAGTAATGAATATGAAGAAAACATGTCTAGGGGGTTATTCTAGACTGTTTAGGAGAGCAGTCAATGTTTTAGATATCAACATGTGACATTCATCAATAATGAAGACTGAAACATGAGAAGGATGGAGTGAGAGCAACATTCTTTATAATGTATATCACATAGCATTACAAATAAATAATGTATTATAAAGAAATACATGGTTTATCAAAATTTGCAGTGGAGAGGTAACCAAATCGTTACACCAAATATAACGATTGATGATGAGATATTCTTTCAGCACAAACATCCATCATTCAACGCAAAGAGTGTGGGGCATTGAAATATTTTCCAGCCTTGCTTGCATTGTTGACTCAGTTGAAGATATTCGGTTTTCCATTGTTATACGAACTTCCTTTTACTCATTTGGACAACTACATACTTCCATGGCTCTGACAGTTACAGCTTAATTCAACAGGAATATTTGAGGTATCATTTCTGAGTTTCATTAACTGTACTAATTTGGTCATGTTGGAAATTAATTCCAACTGCAAACAGAACAAAAGAAGGACAGAAATTTAAATTTTTTATTTGACGAGAGCAGCAAAGTCTTGATATTTTTTTTTACACTCAACCACGTATTAAATTTATGGGTTTGAATCCCTACATCAGCAGCATGACAACAACCATATCCCAATCCATCAAATCGTGGTCTGCACCACGTTACCTCCCACCTACCTGTATTTGAAAAAGGAGCGCGAAAGGACTGAATTTGAATTTTGAATTTTTAAAGTTTTATGTCATAGAGTTTTATAATGTAATAGATATGAGTATTTTTAGTGTGCAGAGAGAGAGAGAGTAGCAGACAGTTGAAACTGCGTGTATGCAGAGTGAAGAAAAAGAGAGCAGAAAACAGAGATATCAAACTCTGTTTGTTTCTGCAACTAAGACTGTGTGTCGCCGCAACTGAAGTTGTTTGTGTAGCAGCAAAGTAACTGGTTCTGTGTGTTGCCACAACTAGAACTAGGTGTTGCCGCAAAGGAGACTGTGTGTTGCTGCAACAAAAGACTGGGTGTTGCCGCAACAGAAAAAATGTGTGAAAGCAGCAAATGAAAAACACAGTGAGGAATATTTTGAGGAATCCAGAACTGTAGTTCTGATGAAATATTGTATTTTGTAATAGTTTTCAAGTTTAATGAAATAGAAAGTTTTACTCCATCTCTCTATCCACATCTTTATCATCCTTAATCTCTGTGTTTGAGTTGAGGAATATTATTTCCTCTGTGTGTTCGAAATATTCAGAAATTTCCAACATGGTATCAGAGCTTATCCAGGCTCTTTGAAGGTGTCAAAGAAGCTGAAGGAAGAAGGATTTGTTGCAGCAATTCACCAGCAGAACTCCAGCAAGCCCAGCAGAAGTAAAGTCCAGGTATTTCTCAAAAAAGCAGAGTTTTTGTTTTGTTTAAAAGCGCAGTCATCAAAGACAGATTTTTGTCCTTTAAAGAAGGAAAGACAATTTGTTTTAAAAAAAACACAGTCAAGTTTGTTTCAGAGTTTAGTCTATAAGAAATGGTTGGACTAAGTACTAGTATGAGTATTGGAAATACTCAACTTCCCCAATTTAATGGGAAGAACTATGATTATTGGGCCATTACCATGACAACCCTGTTTGACTCCCAGGACTTATGGGAATTTGTAGAAGATGGTTTTGAAAAACCAATAGATGAAAATGAGTTTAATGCCTTAACACATGCAGAGAAGGACTTGTTGAAGAGCAATAAGAAGGACTCTAAAGCCCTCTTCTATCTCTATCAAGCAGTACATGAGAGTGTGTTTCCAAGGATAGCAGCAACTAAGAAATCAAAGGAAGCATGGGATTCTCTCAAGACAACCTATCAAAGTATGGAGAAAGTGAAGACAGCAAAGCTACAATTGCTGAGGAGAGATTTTGAAACTATCTACATGAAAGAGTCTGATAACATAGACTCATTATTCACACATGTGATTGGAATGGTCACACATATAAGGTCTCATGGAGATACACTTGAAGAAAGAAATATTGTGGAGAAATTTTTGAGGAGCTTACCCTCAAAGTTTGATGTTATTGTCACCACCATAAAAGAGACAAAGGATCTCTCAAACTTTTCAGTTGATGAGCTTCATGCATCACTGATGACACATGAACAGAGATTGGGTAGAAATGAAAACTCATCTTTGGAGCATGCCTTCAAGACCCAAATGTCCTTTGGAAGAGGAAGACCTCTAGGCAAAGGAAACAAGAGAGGAAGAGGCAAAAAACAAAACAGATGAGGAAGAAACAACCCAGCAAATGCTCAAGGAAGGGGCAGCAATCAAAATTAGAACCAAGCCCAAAACAGCAGCCAGCAAGGTGGACAACAACATGCTCATGGACAAAGGTATGACAAATCCAATGTCCAGTGTCATTATTGTGAAAAATATGGGCATTATGCAAATGAATGTAGGAAGAAGCAGAGTGATATGGGTAATATACCCAATGCAAATTTTACTAGAGAAAATATCAACCAAGATAAATTGTTTTTAGCATGTAATATCGCTGAGGAAAAGAGTGAAGAATTATGGTTTCTAGATTCAGGATGTAGCAACCATATGACAAGAAACATTGCTATGTTTTCTATGTTAGATGAAAATGTGAAGTCTCAAGTCACATTGGGAACAGACAGTAAGGTTTATGTCACAGGAAAAGGCATAGTAAATGTCTTGACAAAGAAGGGAGAAAAGAAGAGCATATTTGATGTATATTATGTACCAGGTATGAAATGTAATTTGTTAAGCATTGGACAGCTCATTCAAAAGGGCTACAATGTTTTCTTCGAAGATGATGTATGCACCATCATGGATAAACCACCAAGCAAACAATGTATTTCTGAAATAAGGATGACAAGGAACAGAATGTTCCCTCTCAGGATGAGGGCAGATTTGAAGAATGGAGAAGAAATGGCAGCAGTAACACAAGAGGCTTTCCAAAGAGAAGCAAAAGGTGAGAGTTGGTTATGGCACTTGAGATTTGGACATCTCAACTTTGGAGGTCTTAATTTGTTACATAGGAAGGAATGGTAAGAGGATTACCATTGATTGAGAAACCGAACAGCCTTTGTGAAGGTTGTATCTTGAGTAAACAACACAAAGAAAGTTTTCCATCATGGAAAATCATAAGGGCAAAGGCACCCTTAGAAATTTTCCATTCAGATTTGTGTTGACCAATGCAAACACCATCACTTGCAAGCAGTCACTATATGTTAACTTTTATTGATGATTTTACAAGGAAAACTTGGGTTTATTTCTTGAAATATAAAAATGAAGTGTTTGAAAAATTCTGTGATTTTAAAGCACTTGTTGAGAACCAAAGTGGGTAGCATATCAAAGTGCTAAGAACTGATAGAGGAGGAGAGTACATCTCAAAATAATTTCTACGTTTTTGCAGAGAGAATGGCATACACCAACATTTTACTACAAGGTACACACCGCAGAAAAATGGTGTTGCTGAAAGGAAGAATCGAACCATAATGGAAATGGTGAGAAATATGCTGAAGGCAAAAAAATTGTCAAATGAGTATTGGGAAAAAGCAACAAATTGTGCTGTGTATATTTTAAATAAATGCCCAACAAAATATGTAATGAACAGAGTCCCAGAAGAAGCGTGGAGTGGCAGAAAACAAGGAGTCACCCACATGAGAGTTTTTGGGTGTGTGGCTTATGCACACATTCCAGATCAGTTGAGAAAGAAGTTGGATAGTAAGGGGAAGAAGTGCATCTTCCTTGAATATTATGAAGATTCCAATGGATATAGATTATATAACCCATCCAAAAATAAATTTGTAGAGATGTGCAATTCATTGAAGAAGAAGCATGGGATGGAAGCATTGAGAAAATGGTCAACGTTAAAAGTTGTTTGTCTCATGATGATGATGAGGAAGAAATGGCTGAAAGGAACACCTCATTAGCAGCACCACCTCCACCAACACAAGGACAACAAGGGACACCTCAAGCAGGAGTAAGAACACCCTTGAGAATAAATGAGAGTGCTTCTCCAAGCACATCACATGGAACAAATTTGAGTGCTACTTCAAGCACAAGTACACCAAATGAAAGAGGAACAAAATTCAGAAATTTAAAAGAAATTTATGAACAAGAAGCAGCAAATGAAGGTATGAATTCCCTATTTGCTTTGTATTTTCATGTTGATGATCCTATTCATTTTTAGGAAGCTATAAAATATAGAAAATGGATAGAAGCCATGGATGAAGAAATTAAAGCAATAGAGAAGAACAAAACATGGGATTTGGTTGAACTCCCAAAAGGTAAGGAAGTCATTGGAGTGAAATGGGTCTACAAGACCAAAAACAATGCTGAAGGTAAGATTGAAAGGCACAAGGCCAGACTTGTTGTCAAAGGATATAAGCAACAACATGGAAGAGACTATGATGAAACATTTGCACCGGTTGCAAGAATGGAAACAATGAGAGCAGCGTTGTCTATAGCAGCACAACACAAATGGAAGGTTCATCAAATGGATGTAAAATCAGCATTCCTAAATGGAGTTTTAATGGAAGAGGTTTATATTGAACAACCTCTAGGCTATGAGAAAAAAGGCCAAGAACACAAAGTTTGCAGATTGAAGAAAGCTCTTTATGGACTGAAACAAGCACCAAGAGCATGGTACAGTAGGATAGATTCCTATCTACTAGAAAATTGTTTTGAAAAGTGTGAAGGAGAACCCACACAATACATCAAAGGAAAATATGGTAAGATGTTGATTGTTTTTTTATATGTTGATGATGTGATATTCACAGGTAATGATGATTACCTCATTGAAAATTTTAAAAGGGTCATGAAAGATGAATTTGAGATGACTGATATGGGCTTGCTGAAATACTTCTTAGGAATAGAAGTAGAGCAAAATGAAAATAAGATTTTTATTTTTCAAAATAAGTATGTAATGAAGTTTTGGAAATATTTAAGATTCAGGATTGCAAGGCAGCAATAACACCCACAGTAATGGGATTGAAACTTAGCAAAGAGGACAACAGCAAGGATTTTGATCCTAGCTTGTACAAGAGCATAGTTGGCAACCTCATGTATTTGACTGCAACTAGGCCTGATATAATGCATGTTGTTAATTTAATTTCCAGATTCATGGAGAGGCCAAAAGAAGCACATTTCCAGGCAGAAAAAAGAATTCTGAGGTATGTGAAAGGAACTAAAAAGTATGGGATTTTAGATACTACTTCAGAAAATTCAGAATTAATCGGTTATACTGACAGTGATTGGGCTAGAAGTATTGATGACCAGAAAAGTACTTCTGGTTATGTTTTTCATATGGGTTTAGCTAAGAAACAACCTATTGTATCATTATTTACAGCAGAGGCAGAGTATGTGGCAGCTACAGCAGCAGCATGTCAAGCAGTGTGGATGAGAAGAATGCTGAGAAGTTTATGTCAAGAACAGGTAAAAGACACAGTGATTTATTGTGACAATAGCTCAGCCATAGCATTGTCTAAGAATTTTGTGTTTCACAAGAGAACGAAACATAGACGCCAAGTTTCACTACATCAGGGAGCTAGTGAACATTGCAGAACAGAGGAGCAATTTGCTGACATTTTGACAAAACCATTGGGGCAGAAAAGTTTTAATTATCTCAGAGAATGTCTAGGTATGCAAGAGAACAACAGTTGTAATTAAGGGGGAGTGTTGGAAATTAATTCCAACTGCAAACAGAACAAAAGGAGGAAAAAAATTCAATTTTTTGATTTGATGGGAGCAGCGAAGTCTTGATATTTTTTTTACACTCAACCGTGCATTAAATTTATGGGTTTGAATCCCTGCATCAGCATCATGACAGCAACCATCTCCCGATCCATCAAATCGTGGTCTGCACCACATTACCTTCCACCTACCTGTATTTGAAAAAGGAGCGCGAAAGGACAGAATTTGAATTTTGAATTTTTAAAGTTTTATGTCATAGAGTTTTATAATGTAATAGATAGGAGTATTTTTAGTGTGCAGAGAGAGAGAGAGAGTAGCAGAGAGTTGAAACTGCGTGTATGCAGAGTGAAGAAAAAGAGAGCAGAAAACAGAGAAATCAAGCTCTGTGTGTTGCCGCAACTAAGACTGTGTGTTGCCACAACTGAAGCTGTGTGTTTAGTAGCAAAGTAACTAGTTCTGTGTGTTGCTTCAACTGGAACTAGGTGTTGCCGCAAATGAGACTGTGTTGCCGCAACAGAAGACCAGGTGTTGCTGCAACAGAAAAACTGTGTGAAAGCAGCAAATGAAAAACACAGTGAGGAATATTTTGATGAATCCAGTTCTGTAGTTCTGATGAAATATTGTATTTGGTAATAGTTTTCAAGTTTAATGAATAAAGTTTTACTCCATCTCTCTGTCCACATCTCTATCATCTTTAATCTTTGTGTTTGAGTTGAGGAATACTATTTCTCTTGTGTGTTCGAAATATTCAGAAATTTCCAACAGGTCATGGTTGGAACATTTCCAAATACAATCATACGATTATCATTTGAGCGTTGTTATCATTTGACGATAATAGAAGAGCTTCATGGATTTTAAAAACTTCAAGTGTTGTACTTTACAGGTTGCCAAAAATTCGAGGAGTTGCCACTTACGGAGACAATGAAATGTTTGAGTCACTTGCAGGCAATTGGATGTGAAAGCAACAAATACCACAAACATGGAAGATGTTCATTGGGGAAGGTAATATCATTGTTTGACCCTACTTTTTATCTTAAAGACATTGCATGCTTGAGCAACACTATCACAATTGGAGTACCTATCTCAATAATTATCTGAGACGAATGGCATAAGAGATAAATTACACCATGAACTTTCATTACCATTCCGGTGCATACCTTCAAACATCGCATAATAATATAGTAGTATAAAATTAATAATAATAATAATAATAACACTTATGAAGGAGAACAATAATAATATAGCAACAACTCATCTCATTTACTAGAAAACAAACCAAAAATGTTTATCGTGCCATATTGACGTTCTGAGATTCGTTTAATAGTGGAGAATCTAATCTACGATGTCATGGATTTAACCCTGACCATTATATACACGAAGAATTCATTACTCAACACTGATATGACAATAATATGCCAATAATGTAACCACAAACCTAGTATTGCATTGGCTCTGGTCTCAGTACAAGTTTGCAGTAGTGTTGAGAATGCACTCAAACCTGTGGTGTATAAGAAAAAGGTCATTTGGCCTCACATTAGCACTATTATTTGTAAAGGATTTGAGAAATCTTCTCTTTTCAAATAGTGGTGCAAAAGTGGTGATAATGTGGAGATACCCAAGTGGTGCTATGTTTTCTGGTGCAAAAGTAGAGTTAGTAAAAAATGTTAAATTTGGTGTTAAATGCATATGTGGCATTCCATGGTGTATGGTGCAAACCACCAAAAACCAATCTCACATGGATCAAGATATTTTGATGCAAAGCACCAAAACCAATTTTACAAAAATTAAATTTTATCATAAAAATATGAAAATTATTATAATAATAATAAATTGTATATGGTGCAAAGCACCATAAAATGAAAAATGGTGCAAAAAAAACAAATTTTATTATTATTATAATAAAATTGTATATGGTGCAAAGCACCATAAAATATGAAATGGTGCAAAAAAAAATAACCCCCTTTATTTAAAAAGGTTATATATTGCCAAGGTTTAAAGATAGACTAAGAAGTTGTCACTAGTCTAAAAATAGGTTTTTCTCATGAAGTGGGGAAATGACATCAAATCAATATTGGTGGGAGAAATACATTTCAATATGAAGATTACACAGATAATTTTATGAATATGCCCATGGGGTATCATCACAATCCCAATGGTTATTATTTTCTAAACTATTACAATGGCTCTAATTGGATTTCTTACAAATTTATAATTTTTATGAGGGATTGAATCTGCACGTTGACCATTCCTTTGGAGTTGGGAATGCTTACAGAAAGTCTCAGATATGGGTTGGATCTAAGATGGAACACTATATCTAGATCTATTCCTCCTCAGATAGGCAACTTAACCTTGCTTCAATCGTTGGACGTCTCTCGAGCAGTATTCCTCAATATATCATAGACATGATTAGGCTGCACATGAAAACCTTACAGAGTAAGAAATAGAATGCACGCGACAGATACATTTAATTATGAAGTAGAAGGTTATAGACTTCAAGTGAAAAAGCATTGGAAAACTCATTATAAATAACATCAACCACTTCAAGCACAAAATGGTATAACATAGGATGTGTCAATACATCAAGAAAAACAAATACATATGCATTACCACAGCGTGTTTCAAAGACAATATTTAAATCTCCTTCCATTCAAGAATTTCAGTAGTTACCAATTCGGGCCATAAAAATTATAGACAAAATTGCCATCTTGAAAAGAGAGAACTCAGCTAACTCCCTTAAACTTGGACTCTTCTTAGGGAAACAAAATAACATCATTAAAAGTTGAGTAATTGTGAATATAAATAGCTAAACACTCTAAAAACTACTAAAGAAAGCCAGATCAATGCAACAGAAAGCATAAGCAGGTAATAAGCAGTGAAATTTAGCTCAAGGAATAAAAACTAGAAGAAAAGTTCTCAAAAGTATGACATGTAAAGGAAGCTCTAAGGCACTAGAATAGCATAGACAACAAGAGAATCGAAGGAAACTAAAAATAGCAAGAAATAAAAACTACCCACAAAAAAATGTCAATTATTAAATAAGAAATATATGATGTCTCAACCCTAAAGAATACATCCACAAAACTAAAAAACTTTCATACTTCCCAGAGGTTATAAGAACTTGGCTTAAAAATACACAAGCATTATAAAAAATAAAGAAAAATGTTAAATGCCATAAAAAGGTCGGAAATGATTAATAGTTTGCACTCATCTTTACACTTTTTCCACAAAGGACTGAATGGAGGTCTTTAATGGTGTTGTCAAATCTGCTCCTCATGGACAATTTATACACCACTGCATAATCAAGAAAATCATATTGTTGTCAATATGATTTCTTAATTGACAATTCGGAAGCAAAGATTCTAATACAAGGATGCAATGAAAATTATTTGAAATGCTACGATGCATAGTCAAGAAAGTCTTAATGTTGACAATATGCTTTCTTAACTGATAATTCGGAAGCAGAGAATCTAATACAAGGATACAATTGAAAATTATTAAAAATGGATTCTGATCCCACACGCTTGGTAGGCTTGCGTCATCATGAATAGGATATAGACTACCCTTATAATACTAGACAATTCAGTATATGGTTGATTTCTTAAGTTTCAAGTAAATTATGTACCTTGAATACCACACACCATCATTGGCATTGCCATAAATCAAATACACACACACGCACACCAAACTCCATGACAACTACACCTGTTAGAGTGGTAACACTCTATAAGTATTGTTCATGAGTCATTAATACTTTGCAACATTTTATTTTTAATATGTGACCAATGTAATCTTAGATGTTGTAGTTAGGGGCAATAAGTAGTGGTGAGGATTCATTAATACATTGTTGCATTTTATTTCTAATCGTTGCATTTGTCCATTTTTAACATTTTCAAAGTTTCAAAAGGCAATGAAGAAAGTCTAAATAGACAACCATAGACTCCTTCAAATTCCAAGTTTCTGGGTGGAAGACATTCATCCAATCAGAGTTTAAAAGATAAAGATAATCTGCACAATGCAGGATGGTGAGGAAATTGTGTGACTTATTAAGACTTGAAAGGAAAATATGATGGAGGATGCCTTCTTGAGTTGTAGTGTCGCTCAGGATTTCTCAAGTTGGATCATAATTGAGTACTCAATGTTGTTTTGGGTCCAATTTGTAGTACCGACCCACTAAGATCTCCTTCGCGTACGTGGTTCATTCATATTCTCAATGAACTCCACCTAAATGTATAGGAAACTTTGGAAGGCCTATCACAGCCCCTAGAGTTTACAACCAACAAAATCCACTCATAGAGAGTTCAATTGACAAATGTCCCATACTCTATCAGAGGTTGTGATGCTCACGTTAGGAGGGAGCTATATATATTATATACTTAAGCTTTCTCTAGCTTGGTGGGGTGTCTGCTCCCTATTGTATTTGCACTCAAAAACACATGACAGATTAATAGAAGGAAACCCTAAGATTGCAGAATAGAGTTTTTAACATCATGCATTTCATCCGCTTATACACTAGGCTTCTTTAATATGCCATGATGGTCAACTGACTTTGTCAATACGATAGGAAGCAACTATGATCTACATGACTGAACTCTGAAGAACATAATCCGTTGAATCAATGCTTCTGGCATTCCCTTGTACTTTAAATCCTAACTTCTAAGATGCGAGGAAATTGAAAGCTAGAACAAACTAGCAAAGTTGATCCCAACTTTTATGTTGGCCATCTATTTAAACCCACTTTTTCAACTAGTTATTCATTGCACTCAAATATAAGAAACAACATTCCAAGGAGCTTGCAGAAACTGAAATCCTGCTAAATGTTTCTCTTCTTTTTATTCCAGAATCCAAACTCGTTGAGATAGTTACAACCCTGAATTCTGTGCTTCAGAGGATAGCTCAAACTTTCTATCCATGTCACAATAAATTTTACGCTCTACATTACCCCTTGTCAAAGCTCTGATATGTGTTTGCACACTAAGAATCAAGAATACACCATTCAATCCTAATGTTATGTAAAGACCTAGGAACAGGGGAAAAAGGAACCTCTCATAAATGGTCTTAATAACTTTGTACATTAAAATAATAAGAAAATATAATATATACAATTTTAAAGGTAAATACAGTGACCTCATTTACCAAGACTAGATCTTGTGGACTTACAAGAATTCACCTTTTTGTGCAGGAAGGAAATACTTCCAAATATCACCAACTACAATAAAGTAATAAAAATGTTGTTGCAGTGTCCTGCAATATAAAGGAAGTCCATTTTCAATTAATCAAGCACACTATTCATAGCCAACGAGGGCATGGTGAATGGACAACTTCAAATTCCATAACATTTTTTAATTGCCAAGATAACACCCCTATTTTTGTGTGCTGAAATGATTTAAGAAATCTCAAAACCAGGCATGTCTTGAAAAATACCTAGTTAAACGAGTTTTAGTCCAAATTAAAAATGCTTAGAAGGAAATACTCCAACATTTCACCAAATGAAATGTAGTATAAAAACTCAAAATAGCAGCAATGCTTCCACTTAGAATTCAACTAGGAACAACACACATACCAATCATGTTTTTGAAGTATGTTAGTTATGGGAAAGTATCGTGTTAATGAAATTTCTCCAAGTCGTCTAATACCAAGTGAAAACGTTCAGGTTAGCCATAAAATGAAGTATTGTTTATTGTTGAAAGTGCATGGTTTATTGTTTGTTGTTAAGTATATAAAAATGTTGCTGCCGTGTTCTGCAGTATAAAGGAAGTCCAGTTTCAATTAATCAAGCACACTATTCATAGGCAACGAGGGCATGGTGAATGGACAACTTCAGATTCCATGTCATTTTTTAATTGCCAATATAACACCCCTATTTTTGTGTGCTGAAATGATTTAAGCAATCTCACAGCCAGGAATGTCTTGAAAACTACCTAATTAAATGAGTTTTAGTCCAAATTACAAATTCTTAAAAGGAAACACTCCCACATTTTCACCAACTGAAATACATTATACAAACTCAAAATAGCAACAATGCCTCCACTTAGAATTCAACTAGGAACAACGCACATACCAATCATGTTTTTGAAGTATGTTAGTTATGGGGAAATTAGCTTGTTAATGAGCTTGCTCCAAGTCATCTAACATGAAGTGAATACGTTCAGGTTAGCCACAAAATGAAGTAATGTTCGTTGTTGAAAGTGCAGGTCTGCTGTAAAACGCATGCAAGCTAATAAGAAGGGAAACTAAGTTCAACACTATGTTTTTCGGTTACTCTATTAATGTTGGTTTAACCAATTTTTTTTTCCTGTTTCGGTCTCTTTTGTTGGAAAGCATGGTTGTGCTGCTTGGAATGCAAGTAACACTGCTATTCTCTATTCTAGGCATCATAGAAAAATCTAATTCTTGGTATTTTTGCTGGAAATCATAGAATAGGTCCCCTGTTTGTTTCATACTTGGTAATAACCTTGTTGGAGTTGAAAGAACAGTGTTTCAGTTGTCCAGACGAATCAATACAAATATTGTGTAGTCTAACCTACATGTCCAACAGAACTCCAGCCTACCCAATATATGATACAAAGTATTTTTTTACGACATTGTTACAAATTCTAGCCAAATATAAATGCATCTCTATTTGATTTAATTACGGAGGATAAAACTTAATAGACATCCACAAACCAATGTGCAAGAGATTGGTGCTGAACTAGAAACCTGTACAAATGGTTTTTTTTATACCCTTCCTCTATTACCAAACCCAAAAGAAACCTTATTTCCTAATAAACCTTCAAGTATTCAGTTTTGATGTCTGAGACCCTTGTAATGATCCTCTTTTAAGTGGAGAAGTGAAAAGGGATTTTATTTTTATAGGTCACAAATAGAACTGTGTCACCTCGCATGGATTACACGACCCTGCAGGTAACCACGTTCTATAGCACACATCACGGTCAAGTTGTGAATTCACATGGAAAGACAACACTTGGAAAGTTCAGGTAATTGGTACTAGAAGGTGGGGCCAAGGTAATGCATATCTTACAGGGCCTTGCTTGAGGACTTGATAGGATCAGTGTAGCTCCAGATATAGCTAGAGGGGATAGGTAAGCAGTTTTGGGTGTCTTAGTGGCCAACTCTAGGGAATTTGACTTTCTAGAGCAAACAAAGATCCTAAGCCAAAATTGCTAAACATATGGATAGAACCCACAAAGAAAGATTACATCATACTATATAGTGTCTCTGAGAAGATCAGGGGGAGCTCCTCCATAAGGAGTTGCAATATGTACATAGATGCATGTAATGTACATGTGCATATGGGTCATCATCAGGCTTGTATAATTGCATAACAAGCCCTGGTGTTGCTATTACACTTTTCATTTAAAGTCACTGCATGAATAAGGAGAACCTTGCAATGTACTGAATTTAAAGCTTCAAACAGATCCATGAGAATCCCAGAATGGGAAATGATATCTACAACGAACCTCATCATAGAGTGGACATGTAAAAGATAAGTGTTTCATGTTTCTAGTTCATAAAATCATTGCATCTTTTGGGATGTGATGATTTGTCTCAATGCAAAACTAATGAGAGAAACCTTGAAGCTGGCTCAGGTATGATTTTAGTCCAAAAGACAGATTGAAATGACCCAAATCGTAAATAACCTATTTTTGTCTTTAGATATATGTAAAAATAATGCATACATTTGACCTAAAAATTTACATGAAGATCTGCCCAAGCAACTCTTAACAGGTAGATTAAATGGTGGTTATGGCCGCCTCCTTTGTTGAGAAACAAGAGAAAACACCCACAAAATAACAGAAATAGGGAAACAACGATCTTTGACACACTGAATTATTTTAGAAACAGCGACATCAAGTTCTTAAGGAACACAAAATTACTTCAAGAGGGAAGAAAATATCTAGAAGAAACTGAACTCTGCATCTTCAAGGCTTACATCTTTCAAAATTTTGTAGAGCCAATCAGCGTCAAGGAATTGTAGCCGCCTCTTTGATTTAAAAGTGTTAAAATTGGAAACTAGGGCAAAATTCCATTTTTTGATAGCTCCAATTGGGAAGATAATTGAAACATTGAACTCCTCTCTTCAAGAGGACCAAAATTGATATAAATTTTGTCTCATTTGGACAAGCGGAAGTGGGTTTTTTATTTTATCCTCTCACACGTAATTTTTCAAGCTTGGCCCCTCACCTTATGTTGGCTGAATTAGCCCAAGAGACACATCTATAAATAGGGGAGCCTTCTCCCTCATTTGAACACATGATAAGGGCTTGATCTATGGTTGAGGCAGCAATAGTCTTCAAGGAGGACAAAGGAAGGTATGTTGTTGGGTTGGCTTCTGTTCTAGCGTTGAGTCTTCCATAGATGGTCAGCCGCAGGTAAGGAGTATCTTGTTTGGGTTATCTCTCTATTGTTGGCTCATAGTATGGTAGGAAAAGTTAGTTTTTGGGCTCTTCTCTTAAGGAGGAACCCTATCCTCATGAGGCCGCATCACTATCCTATTATTTCTGTTAGGGCTGCTACATATATCTCAAGGAATGGAGGTCAAGATTCCTATCATGGTTAGATTCTCATTCTAATCAAATATCCTTATATCTTAAGGTAAGCCACAGTCAAGAGGACAAGTTTTGGATGGTTATCAGTGATTCTTGTGAATCCTTAACCAGTCTCAGGTGGATGACTATATTCAGTCCTAACTAGACTTATCCTTCTCGGCTATCTATAGTTCATGCATAGATTACAGTTGTGAGTAGATCACTATTTTGTATATTCTTAAGGGATGTCATGATGAGATCTTCAGATTGACAAGTCAACATTGAATTTGAACCATTGTGCTTTCCTCTCTCTCTGTGCTGAACATTTCATGATTAATAATAAGAAGATTTGAACAAGGGTTTTTCCCTGGCTTGTGCCATATTTTTGTGTCTTTCTATCTTGGCTTGTCTTCAGCATCTATCATTTATGTTCTTTCGTTAGTTACTGTCATATATTGTTTTAAGTGATTGCTAATGGAATAATGGGCATTTGGTTGAATGAAGTATCTAAGCTTATCAAAGAACATGTTTACTAAAATTAACATGATTTCAAAGCTAGGTTGAGGACAAGCCCAAGACAAAGAAAGAAATCAATAAAGAGATTCAGACAAATTTCCATGGTCCCATCCTCCTCCAAGATCAAGCAACATTGAATTATGAAGATTTCCAATTTCTGGGTCATATGGATTTGTTGGAATTTGTGCCTATTGCAGAAGGGGAAGACTTGAAAGTTGATGGAACAACTAATCTAACCCTGATTTGGGAATTTCCTTTCAAGAAGCTCTTAAGGTTGCAGTTCTGTGAATCTCCTTGCTCTAAAAATTCCAAGGTTTAGGGCACTGTTCTTGAAGCTCAAGAAGTTAAGCGAAGAGCTAGAAGGTTAAGGACTCTAGTGCACAAAGTTACATTTCAGAGATGCAAATTACATGACTGAGATACAAGTTATTCCAACTGTGAAGACAGAAATGCAAGATAGTAATGTGAGGTTGATGCCCAGGTTTGACAGTAGTTCAAGGCAGTTTGTGTTATCTTTTGAGGTATGACAACATTTTTCCTGAGGTATGATTGGATGTAACCTTAATCTATGTTAGAAATAGCAGTGACCTTTATGACATGACAAGTGATATGTATATGACAGTAAGCCTGATGTATAACAATGATCTTGATCTTTATGATATATAACCTTGACTAAATGGCAGCAACCTTGTTATAGGGCAGTCACTCTTGTTATATATGTAGTCACCTTATTACATAACAGTAACTCTTGAGACTGTGGTACATAGTAGCAATTAGGTCATATAATAGTGATACATTTCAAAGTATGACAGTGATTAAAATGACAGTTATCTCCACAAGATCTTAGCTTTGCTATATACTCATGTGATGCAAAGTAATATGAGTTATGTCAACTATTATCATTCTGAGTAAGCAATAAACGTGACAGTGATCCTAACTCAAGACAACGATATTAAATGATAGTGAAATGTGGCAGACGTGACAGATATATATACCCTTGTACATTGGTGCAGTGGAAATCTCAATTCAATCATGTCAATGCACATTTCAGTTCAGATCTTGTTAAGGATAAAGATGATCAAGTGCAGCGCTTCGTAAGATCTTAGTTCGAAGTACCACCATGGCTACAGAAAAGCATGAAGCGCAACTACAAGTTGAGTCTTTGTTTGAGCTGCGGGATCTGCCTGAACCGAGGCTATGGGTATACATAAGTATCTGGACAGATTCCTTATTCAAGCTACAATATGTCTAGATAAAAAGGGTTTTTGTGTATATATATATTACAATGTAAAGGATAATGGTTCTATTTCACGTAGCATTTCCAGTTGAAATTATATCTATATACAGTTTGCATTTTTAGGAAACCTAGTGCTCAGAATAAGAGATAATTGTCATCCTGATAATTATCTCTTTTATCTCAATTTTCCTTGATATTTGGATATCATATAACCTATAGTAATCTTGACCATGTTTCTCATCATGGTGCTGTGACTACAATATACTTGGGATGTTAACAGTGACTCTACTTTGTGATGTATCTGACTGGACAATGTCAAATTTCATTTCAACTCACATAAAGTATCTCTTCTGCATGAGGAATAATGGCATCATATTTACAGGAAAACCTATTTCGGCATCATCATCCACACATACTTACAGTCAGCATTGGAAAAAGGTAATTGGTATGTGCCCGGCATCCTTACAAATCATTAAAATTTTGATCTAAGTTGGATCTAGTCATGACCTTGGACATTTTCCTCTCTGTGAACTTCTAGCCTCTCTTCAATATGTCGAATAAAAGAAGAGGCACAGTTCTCCTATTATTCTAGGCATCTCTAAAGAAAAAGGATTCGAGCCTTCTATGTGCAAAGGAAACCTTGGTCGTTAGAAAAATCCTATCGCCTTGCTTTTCAGATTTTAACAGTAACTCGAAAGCTTTAATGCATATGTTCATTATACCAATATACATGATGATGTCTAATGTTTATGATTGAGATATATGACCTACACCAAGCAAGTTAAATTCTAGTTGAGCCATCTTGAGAAAATTTTCGGTTCTTCAATAGCTTCAGATGTCAAGAAATGAAAGCTTCTGTAAGCATCTGATTTATAGTTCTGGAAAGAAAAATTGAAATCTCATATACAGCCTTAGGAAACTTTAGTAGCAGAACAAAATATCTGTTATAAGGAGGAACAGTCTTCCTGAAATAGAAACCTAAGGCTATCAGTTAAGGACAGAACCCTGCTCTATAAAGATTCCTGGTTTCTTCATCATATGTGACATCAGTTCTGCTATGTGAGGTTTTATCCTATGTATGGCTTCTCAGCTTATTCAGTGCAGCATCCTCTATGGTATCCAAATTTCAACAAAAAAGATCAAGCGCAAACTTGATTTCAAACATTTCAAAATACTGCTGTTAAAGACTACAATTCACCATGTTTTCTTAGCTCTCTATATTTTGATTGAAGGGGGTGCACATATTTGGGATGGAAAACTTGAGTTTCAAGTTTTTCTTTAGTCTTTTGTAATGAAGTAACAAGTATTATGCAAACAAAAGTAATTTGCATGGATATAAATAGTGGATGAGAAAGTTCTTTTCAATCCTTGATGGTAATATTACATGCACCACCGACTAAAAAGAGGAAATCACTTATTACTTTGTTTGATAAAATTAATTGTAATAAGTATTAATATAAATTCTTCTTAATTTTGGATCATTAATTTTAATCCAGAAATTAATAAACATAAAATATCAAATATAAATTTTATTTAAAATAACCAAAGATTCTGCTGTAAAAAATTGTAATTCACTGACATTTCCTTAGTCTAGATGTCGTTTCATCTGATTAGGCAAAAAAATAGCGGGGACTTTGCAGCTCCGTGGCTCTTATTTTATGAGAATGATGTGTTGGTTTGTTTTAAATTTTTATTTTATGACATTAATATGTTGGTTGATGTTATATTTTTATTTTACGACGAGGACGGGTTTATTTTGATCTTGATTTCGATGTGTAAACTGGTTTATTAATGAATGGAAAAAAAATAGAAAAACCTTGATTATAAAATTGACACACTCTCGGTTTAAGAAAGTTCTCAGCCTAATGTAAAATTCAAATGATCAAATCTCTCCCCATCTCTGATGTATATTTGTAAAACCATAATGAAAACATAAAACCAATATTTAGCATTTAGCTCACTTCTGGGGCTAATGTAAAGACCAATAGAATGATTTACAATGAATTTTGAAGAAACATTAAAAAGTGTCAAAATTATCTGCAGAGAATAACCATTCATAGTAATAAACATCATCCTTCTCAAGCTCCAAGATAGAAGCATGTTAAGCGCGCTAAAATAGAAGGCTGATGCATAGGCTTTGCCACTGTATAATAGAAGACCCTTCGTTTTCAGTCTCAGAAAATAAAGATTACTATTGGTAAAACAAGAGGGGTAGCGATCCTTTGCAATTTGAATGTAGATGGATAATTTCCTGTGAGAGCCACATGAATGTAAGAGGGGAATTGGCATACTATAAGATTCAGTATCAATATGAGAATCCTTGGTCATTTTCTTAGCTTGCTCAACTGTTAGGGCTGAAGAGAACCCTCTATCAGGTTGTCCAACACCACTGCTGTCGTGATGCAACACCGAGGTCGAATCTCTGGCATGTTTTGGGATGGAATTGTAGTCCTTATCTTGAGGTTGGATACATGGACGCATAGCTTTCTCAACTGTTAGGGCTGAAGAGAACCCTCTGTCATTGTATCCAAAAACACTGTTGCTGTGATGTGACACCAAGGTCGAATCTCCGGCGTGCTTTGGGATTGAACCAGAGTCCCTATCTTTAGGTTGGATACATGAAAGCCCCTTGGAGGATGACCTATTGGTGAAGCCAACAACATTGCAGCCGTGATGTGACACCAAGTCTGAATCTCCAGCGTGCTTTGGGATTGAACTAAAGTCCCTATCTTCAGGTTGAATGCATGGAATTCTCTCAGAGGATGACCTATGGGTGCTGGCTGAGAAAGGGGCATTCAAATTTGGAGAAATTTTACTTTTGGGAGACCTTACAACAATCCATTCACCGGTGAGGCTTGCAAACCAATTCGGCCGCTCTTCAACGCTACTGATTTCATCGTCTGCTGCCAAATGCAGAATTCGATATCGGGGCGAAGGACTTTGGCATGGCTCAAATGCCTTCATTCCTTGTCTTCCACTATATTCACCTGTCGGCCTTGCAATGCACAGATTACTAGACATTACAAATATAGGACAAATGGGCACATTCCTAGGCAACGTGGGACAAAATTGTGATCCACCAGAAGAGCAAGGACTACGATCATGGTGCTGTGACTATGGTATACTTCGGATGTTAACAGTAACTCTACTTTGTGATGTCTCTGACTGGACAATGTCAAATTGCATTTCAACTCACATAAAGTATCTCCTCTGCACGAGGAAGAATGGCATCATATTTACGGGAAAACCTATTTCGGCATCATCATGCACACATACTTACAGTCAGCATTGGAAAAAGGTAATTGGTATGTGCCCAGCATCCTTACAAATCATTGAAATTTTGATCTAAATTGGATCGAGTCATGACCTTGGACATTTTCCTCTCTGTTGAACTTCTAGTCTCTCTTCAATATGTCTAAGAAAAGAAGAGGCGCAATTCTCCTATTATTCTAGGCATCTCTAAAGAAAAAGGAGTCGAGCCTTCTATGTGAAAAGGAAACCTTGGTCGTTAGTAAAATCCTATCACCTTGCTTTTCAGATTTTAAAAGTAGCTTGAAAGGTTTAATGCATCTGTTTATTCTACCAATATACATGATGATGTCTAATGTTTATGATTGAGATATATGACCTGCACCAAGAAAGCTAAATTCTAGTTGAGCCATCTTGAGAAAATATTCAGTTCTTCAATAGCTTCAGATGTCAAGAAATGAAAGCTTCTGTAAGCATCTGATTTATAGTTCTGGAAAGAAAAATTGAAATCTCATATACATCCTTAGGAAACTTTAGTAGCAGAACAAAATCTCTGTTATAAGGAGGAACAGTCTTCCTGAAATAGAAACCTAAGGCTATCAATTAAGGACAAAACCTTGTCCTATAAATATTCCTGGTTTCTTCATCATATGTGGCATGAGTCCTGCTATGTGAGGTTTTATCCTATGTATGGCTTCTCAGCTTATTCAGCGCAGCATCCTCTATGGTATTTTTTCTGTCCTGTACATTTCCATAGCCATGATGATGTGATGTAACGATTGATGATCTTGCTTTGTTGTGAACAAGACCGATGTGAATTTTGATAGCTTATCCCTTGACATGATATTTACTATAAGAAGTTGCTGGGATCTGCCAGTAAAATATTTCGCAGCACCCTCTGGCTTTAAGAGCAGCTCGCCTGGAGCTTTTATTCTTGAAGGAAATCTAATCAAGTTCTTTGTATCACTTCTTATCAGCATGAAAAACAGAGGTACCCAGAAGAAAATGCAATGATGCATATCATATTTTATGTCTCGTCAAGCACGACAAGCAGTAGTCCTTGGGTTTGATAGCCTAGCTAAAATCTCATAAAGAATGGATCTTTAGGATACCCAAATGAGAAAGACTCCTCATTATGTTTCTCCTCATTATGGATTGAGTAATTTGATGCGTTGGTAGTAGTCATCTAGCAATTAAGGGTCATACAATTGTTCAGAAATAATGTCATGGGAAGATTTCTTCTTCTTGGTTGAAGAAGGACCATAATCCACTTTCAGAGGGAGCTATAAAATCCATGATAACTTTGCTTCTCTGATTCTTGATGAGACTAAGCCATGACCATTGAGTTTAAATGACTCTGATGATCTAAGTTTCATAATTACAACACATGGACCACAGGATTAATAGCAGGTTGAAAATGACTTAATGGTTATAAGAAAGCCTTATTTCCCAACATTCAGAGGGAGATATAATACTTAATGCCTATCCATAAGATAATTATTCTCTCATTTATCACTATAAGATCAACATTATTTTTCTTCAAAAAGATGCCTAGAATCATGGTTAGAATTTATTAAGAGGGTCACGGTTGAACATTGAGCTCTGGGAGCTCCTGGGGTCTTGGGGTACTTATTAAACTATAAGCGACCATAGGGTGAGTGGTTCACATTTCCCTAACGGTGCGTTGTGCACAAAGTGAGTGGCTCACCTTCCCCTATGATACCCCATGACATGTGTGTAGGGTGAGTGGCTCACTTTCCCCTACGATTGTGGACACATGTGTGTAGGGTGAGTGATTCACCTTCCCCTACTATTGATGTCATATGGATAGGATAAGTGGTTCACCTTCTCCTATGGCATATAAGCAGGATGAGTGGTTCACCTTCTCCTGCGGATACCCCAGTGAGAGATGCATTCAGGGATCTTCTTGTGGACATGTTGGTGGGACGTGGTTCATCCTTTCCCCACGTAGGATCCTTTCTACTATTATTGGTTTGCATGTGGGTAGGACATGGTTCATCCTTACCCTACTCTCGGTGTTTTTGCATACCTATAGGAGGTTCCTTTCCCTACATGTGGTTGTGATATATGTAGGAAGTAGTTCATCATTTCCCTACATATGGTTGTGATATATGTTTCGTAGGATGTGGTTCATCCTTTCCATACATATGGTTGTGAGATTCATTTCGTAGGATGTGGTTCATCCTTTCCATACATGTTGTTGTGATATGTGTTTCATAGGATGAGGTTCATCATTTCTCGACATGTGATTGTGATGTGTGTTTGTAGGATGTGGTTTCTCCTTTCCCTTCATGTGATTATGAGCAGGATTTGATATATTCTTTCCTTGATGATGTTCTTGAAACATCCTACCCATGTAGTTCGAGACTCATAGGAAGTACCTCTCATCTGGCCAATGAGTTGCGAAATGAGGATAGAGACCATAGCACTATCGATGGATGCATCATGTATTTCTATACTCTCTATGTTAGGTTGCATGGTGTTCAAACATCTTGATCTAGGATCAACTGAGGTTCTACCTCTGGATTGACTTGTGTGAGTGGAGAGTAGCAAGGTCTTGTGACTCACTCTTGATCAATTCTTCTTCATTATTACTTCATGGTTCAACAGAGCTAAGCAACGATATCTAAGATGGTATATAACATCTAATGGCATGATGATGGATATATTGACAGGTGAAATTCTCCCTAGTTGAGAGGGAGTGTTAAAATTTGCAACTAGAGAAAAATACCATTTTTGGATAGCTCCAATTGGGAATATAATTGCAGCATTGAACTCCTCTCTTCGAGAGAACCAAAATTGATATAAATTTTGCTTCATTTGGACAAGCGAAAGTGGGTTTTTTATTTTATCCTTTTACACGTAATTTATCAAGGTTGGCCCTCACCTTATGTCGGCTCAATTAGCCCAAGAGACACGTCTATTCATCTTCCATTGTATTATATAAATAGGAGAGCCTTCTCCCTCATTTGGACATATGATAAGGGCTTGATCTATGGCTGAGGCAGTGATGGTCTTCAAGGAGGACGAAGGAAGGTCTGTTGTTGAGTTAACTTTTGTTCTAGGGCCGAGTCTTCCATAAATTTTCAACTGCAAGTAAGGAGTATCTTATTTGGGTTATCTCTCTATTTTTGGCTCATAATATAGCAGGCCGAGTTATTTTTTGGGATCTTTTCTGAAGGGGGGACTCTTTCCTCATTAGGTCGCATCATTGTCCTCCTATTTCTGTTAGAGTTGCTGCATACATCTCAAGTAAAGTGGGTTAGCTTGAACCAATTGGGGCCAAGAGTAAGCCCTGGGTATCTTTGGAAAAATATATACTATTCCACACATAGAAATGGGAAGAGTAGTTACAAAGGGAATTGAAATTTTTCTATGAGATCCTAAAGCTCCAAAACAAGTAACAATTTTGTTCTAACAATAAATGTGGAGAAAAGGCAACTTCAAAAAAACAACTATTGGAACAAATCTTGAAAAAATTGGTCAAGGAGCTCAATTCCTGAATCTATATGATTAGCAAGTTGAAGGAAGCAAATACTAAAGAGAAGGAATGAACTAGACTATTGGACGTATTTTCGAGATTAGAAGGAGCAAGCACACAACATTGTAAACCCTTAAATAGATGGAATTGTGTATATCTAACAAACGAGATATTCTAGATCAAGGAGTATATAATGAACCAATCAATATCGTAGGTACCAGTAACCGAAGGAAACCAATGGAGAAATTCATAATAAACAATGCACACTATTCTCTATATAGCGTCACTTTTTTACATTTGAACTTTGGTTTTATCAATTCTCAATTGATCTTAGTTTTAACTATAAAAAAAATAAAAGCATTGGTATTATTCGAGCCATTGATTCATCAATGACTACCAAGGTGACATTCTCACCTTCCTAGCATGAATTTTAATGGGAAGAGAAACTGGGTGCGAGCACTAGGGAGAATTGGAAAAATAACATCCCTTGCATTTAGCATGTACACCAAAAATAAATCTGCTCTTTTTCGTGCAGTCTACAGGTAACATCTCTTGAATCATTAAAGAAAAATGGCAAAACATTATTGCATTGATTTGGGCATTCTTGTGGTTTTCGTACTTCTTGATGCTTCATATTCACTTTCTTTAGTAATTTAACTACTATTTCATTGGAAGCCCTCATAGAAACATGCCACCAATAGTGATAAGATAAGACAATTTTAATAAAATATGCACAAGATAACCACAGAAGTGGCTGATTATTCTTTCTATTCATAGAAAATCATCTAGGAATTGCAACTTGCTTCACATCTCATCCAAAGAATGACCAGAAAAAGCAAGTCAATGGGATTACAAGAGGATAGCTAACCATTCCATCTATTCATAGTAAATTATCTAGAAATTACACCTAACGTCACTTATTTGACCATAAAAATTAGGTAGACTAACGTGAGAATGGAGCATCCATTTGTGAGGCAACATTCAAGTTGAGGATAGAGCCAGAGGAATGGACCATCCATTGACCTCACCAGCGAAAAATCCTCATTGGCAATGTACTATTATTATTCTATACCAGGTCTTTTAGACTAGATATGGACAAATGATGACAATACATATATGGAGAAAAAAGAGTACGCATAAGTTCTATGATGGTCATGTTAAAGATTAAAATAACCAATTCATCATACACAACCGACAATGTTTTGTAGAAACAAACCTAACACTTTCTCTATAAGGACGAAAGCACCATAGAGATTCGGAACTTTCCTGCCCCATGATACTGCAAGTATAAGCTTGCAAATATCATCTTTCAGAAACTTGGACGCAATGCTGAAAGTAACCATTAGCTGTAAGAATGCCTGGACCTCCAACGGCTTGGTAGCATTGGCAGGATACACATCAACATCGATCCTCGACTTCCACTCATTTGCACTAACCCTCACCTAGCCCTTCGTACTTGGAGACACAACGAACGCTCAACTCCCATTGTGGGATTATCGAGGAGGGGAAGCAACGATTCCAGCAATAAAGAACAGGCCCATCTTTGGTTTGCCAGCCCTGGTTCCTTCACTATTTTCCCGAAACCCTTGTCATAAAAACCCTTGAGGGCAATAAAACCAGTCAGGCGGGATCAATAGCACTCTCCATCAATGAATGCAGCACATCCCTAAGCACAGGAACACCTTTTCTGTGCTCCACGATGAATTTCAAGAGACCCTCTACGTACAATTTTTCATAGAGGAACTTGAGACCATTTTCACTCTTTCCACTTTCAATGGCCATGAGGGTGGCTTTCCTCGGCTCTTCTAACCGAGTGAGATACGTTTCATCATTCAATTCGATCGATTACTCTCTTTTGTCCAACAATTCTTCAGTTTCTTTAGTTTTGAGCTCCATATTTTTTCCCTTCTCTGCAAGTTCTTCAAATTTCTTCTAGAGCGAATTCTCTAGTGAATCATAGTGGTATGTGAGTTCCTTCTATTGGAGAGTGCATTTCTCTATAATGTCTCTTGGGTATCTATAACTGTAAATTCTTCCCCCATCTGTTTCTTATCCGCCTCCATTTAACACATTTGTGCAGTGCTAAACCCTGAACCCTAGGGTGGCCTAACATTGGCAAAAATGGCTTTGAAACAGAAGTCTCGGGTTCGATTAGTGGCATGAGTAGTTAACGAGAAGAATAGAGGTAGGAAGAGGCGGTAATCCATAATATCCCATTTTGGAAAAAACAACAAAATTGAAAAACATCGTTCCATAGACGTGGATGTTAAAACTTCATTAATTAATTCCTCAAGGCCAATCTTTTTTCATTTTCCATTGTTTTTTATAACAAGTTTTTTCAAACAAATAAATAATCTTAGGAACACGGGCCTACTCAAGTCAACATAAATGAGGAACACTATGAGGGCCTACTCAAGTCAAAGTTTGTTGAGTTGTGGTTTAACCATAATGTAGGTGCATGATTTTTTTTAATATTATTTTTATTTAATTAAAATATATATATTCCTAAATAAAAAAAAACCTTTATATTATTATAACGATAAAGATGGGCTTAAGATGATTTGTAATTTTTTATATATTTTTCAAGTTTTGGTGCCACGGATGTGAGAATTTCTTTCTCATGGGTATTTAAACTAATTTTCATCTTTGAAGAATAATCAAAGGAATAGTAAATTAGTGATATTGTGTTGGATCCACACTCACATTTAATGTGGACTATGTCTAATCCTATGCATTAGAGCCACCCAAGGGTGCTAATTAACTTCCCTCCCCCATGACACTTAGCATGCGACCCTCATCCATGCATTTTATGAGCTTTATAAACATAATCATTGTCAACGGAGGGGAAGCTCCTTACTCCAAGGTGTTCATCTCAATGCCTTTGTACTTCATTTCTCATTCAACCCCACTCCAATCCTCTCTCCTTTACTTTGTGTTATATCCCTCATAATAAAATTTATTACATAAACATTGAAGATAAATGCAACATCTGCCCACTTGCATTCCATTTGGTGTTTCAACCCTCCATGCATTCGGCTTGGCTCTCCAACCCAAATTTATTTTTATATCATCAATGTTATGTTTTTACCCTTTTTTCTATTAGATTGATGTTGGTGGAAATAGAAATAAATGGGATTCAAGTTTGTTTTGTTGAACTAAAGAATGTGGCTTATCGCCCAAGATATTACCCAAAGGCCACCCTTTCTTGCTATTATATTTCAAGAATTTGGAATTCATTTGAGGCTAGTTGATTTATACTCAGGATACTTCCTTCATCACACCACTCATTTAGTGTTCAAAGGAAACACTTAGCAATAGTTGCAACTGTCATTTTGAGATCTTCGGTTTCATTATCATGGGTTACCATTCATTGGGCCTTATTTTTCTTTCTTCTCCTTTTTCTTATATATAGGACTTAGGGAATGAGGCTTTCATCAATTTGGAACAACTTATAGATATAAAATTTACATGAATTTTCACTTCAACCTTAGAGTTTAGACTTAGATACATCATTCTAGTGTATCTTTAATGATTTTGGCTTTCAAGTTTTTCTTTTCTTTCATCACAAATGACAAAAGAGAAGCTAATTTGCCACTAATATATTGAATGATTAGTCATAAAGGTGCCCCCTGACGAAAATGAATGAATTTCCTATGGAATGACATGGGATAAAATTTGAATAACCAAAATAAGGGGTACATTAAGGTTGATGTGTAGCACCTACTCAAATTACCAAGAATATTCCCAAATCATCAAGGTGGCACGCTTATTTGAGTAAAATTATGAAACACCAGAGAATAATCCAGCTTAGAACTTATATCCAAAGCATCAAGAGTTAGAATATAGTGCTTATGTGATCACAATCGAAATAATACACGTTGAAGATATCATATGCACATGGAGCATACATATCAAGCTAAATGTGGTAGCTAAAGCAGCCTCTTCCTACACCTAATGTCATACATGGCCAAGGAAAGGTGTCATCAAACCAATGATACATCCATGAGTTACATATAGATGCATATACCTCAGTTGGAAAATAATCAATGTGACAATAATCCCAAAGGTTGAGATGGCAATAAAAATTTATAAATTTCCTCTAAAACCCCATATATAAAGTGGAGTAACAGGTCCTATGACATCTAACCTACAATTTACAATGGGAAATCCTCAAAAGTCTCTTTGAGTAAATATGTCCCATTGAGGGCCAATATGAAGTATGATACCTCGCCAATTTGATAGTTGAAGGAGTTTGAATCTTGGTTTGTTAATTTTGGCCCTAAGCAGGCAAGGCAACATGGAAGGAGGTGACCCCCTTAAAATAGTTCAAATGGGGAAGGGAACATAAGGCCTTATATAAAGATCTAAATTCGAGGACATCCCTCATAGAAAGAGTTAGACATGTATTGAAATAATGTAGACAACAACCCATCAAAATTTTAATAAAGACAATATAATGTCCCTTAATAATAAATGGGGCTTCTAGGTTCATGGATTCTAGGTTAGGGGTTAGTGGGTTAAGATTTAATGGTTCAAGGGATTAATGGGTTATGAGTTATGAGTGTAGGGGTCAAGGAATTATGGTTTGGGGGTTGAGGGGATAGGGAATTTAGTAGTTATGGGTTAAGGGCTTATGGGTTGTGATAATGGGGCCCCTAATTCCATTCTCCCCAGAATGGGCTCGGAACACTGGTTGGTAAGATTGGAAATCGACCTCAAAATAGGACCAAGAAATAATCCCTTCAGATTTGAATCATTTTGGCTCTGAGACCCTAAGTTGTTGGGGGAACTCGAAGAATGGTGGAAGAACAACGAAGTGATGAGAAGAAATCTTATGCATACATTCCAACTCAAGCTAAAAGAGATCAAGCAAAGGATCGAGAAGTGGAACAAGGAGGATTTTGGCAACATCTTAAAAGACCAGGAGGAGTTAAAGAAGAAGATAGAGATTGTCCAACAACATATTATCACAAAGTGCATATCAAAAATTCTAGTAGAAGAAGAGGGGTGACTCATAATGCAACTAGAAGAATGCAGAAAACAGGAGGAGATACTCTGGAAGTAGAAATCTAGAGTCAATTGGTTGAGGGAAGGAGATAAGAATACACACTTCTTCCATAAAGCAATGGTCCAACACAGACAACATAACATTATCTTCTCAATAAAAAATGAGGTTGAAGACAAAATAGTTCGTCATGAGGACATGGAAGAACTTGTTGTACATCACGTTAATACATTTCTCTTTGAACTGCAAAAGGATCGCTCTAAGGCAATCCATAGAATCACCCAAAAAATTTGGTGCCTCATTACCAGATATCAGAACCTCGACCTTATCCGGGTGGTCACACTGGAGGAGGTGGTAAAAGGTATGGAAGAAAACAAAGCCCCAGCCCCTGATGTTTCACCATGGAATTATTCCAAGTTGCATGGAAATTCATATGACGAGACATTCTAGAAGTGGTGGAGGAGTCAAAACGACACCAAAAGGCATGTCTGAGTCTCAATGTTACTTTTATAACGTCGATTCCTAAAGTTGCTAAATTGGAGGATCCCCAAGGATTCTTCCCAATTTATTTATGTAATTTCATATACAAGATCATTGTAACTATTATGGTTAAGCACCTTAAACCTTTGTTGTCTTCCCTCATATCATCTGAACAAACTAGTTTTGTAGAGGGTCGTCAAATCCTATATGGTTTTATTACCTCCTAGGAAGCAATTCACTCCTTGAAGCATATGAAAATCTCAGGGATGATGATCAAACTAGAATTATCTAAAGCCTATGACCACATAAGTTGGACCTTCCTCACCAAAGTCCTTCAAGCCTATGGGTTTGATTAGAGATGGATCTGATGGATCCAGGCTATGGTTTCCTCTCCTATCTATTCCATTCTCCTAAATGGTTCCTCCACCAAATATTTTAACCATACTTGGGGGCTAAGACAAGGAGATCCCCTGTCCCCATTCTTATTTATTCTGGTTGATGAAGGCCTTGGTAGAATCCTAAATAAGGAAACTCGTAATCTCAAGATTCGTGGTCTTAGGCTCTAGGGCAATGACCTCCCTCTTACCCACCAGCAATTTTTTGACAACATTATGATCTTTTGTCATGTCTAGTTGAAGGTTGGGCCAGGGCCGAAACGACCATCAATACATAGCTTCAAGCCATCTTCCATGACATGCGGGTCTTCGTTACAAATTCAAGGAATTATGATTTGAGATGGGGATTCTTCATTTTTGCTAAAGGATCCTTGCGGGAGGAGGAAACCTTTGTTTGCGTTGTTGTCCGCTTCCTTGTTTGAACCTCTATGTGAAAAAATTGGTATGAGGAGAAGTCTAACAGTATGTACTTCAGCCTTCGAAGGCTCTTGTTTAGGATAAATTCTCAATGTGGACTTGAATCAATTAACTAAAAGTGATAAATTCAATTGGCTAGTGGATTTTGAGTTACATGTATTTGGCGAGGCATGTAGAGTAATTCTAGTTGTAACAGAGTTTGAAGTGCAGTGGTGCATTAGTTAATGCAAGTTGTAAATAATTTAACTCAGTTAAGTGAGTTAAACTCAGTTGTGATAGTTGTAACTGAATATATGCTAGTGAGAGATCAAGTGAATTAAATATTA
This sequence comes from Pinus albicaulis, assembly GCA_034641835.2. Lineage (NCBI taxonomy): Eukaryota > Viridiplantae > Streptophyta > Pinopsida > Pinales > Pinaceae > Pinus > Pinus albicaulis. The sequence continues at coordinate 20,935 of JAXQQM020080962.1, read as the reverse complement.
ATTAATTCACAATCAGTGATCTCACATGCAACTAATGATTTACTATTATTACCTGAATGCATGTCAGATCCAGTGGAGACCTAGTTGAGTTCTAGGTGAAGGGAAGTTGAAAATCAGTTGTAGGATTATTGGGTAGCACACATGCAACCAAGCACCCATTCTAGTGCGCATGATACTTGCACAGTCAAGGCAGGAAAGAATTCCTATCTTTTAGGGATCTATACCATCAGGGATTGCGCAAGCAAGGCACGCTGTCTGGAGGTTGAGAATTGGCTATGTGTTGGTCATTTTTGCATATGACAGTGAGACAATTAGCTGAGTACTGGAGGGCTCTTGTGAGAAGATTTTTGTATGTAATTGTTTCATGATCGATGTTGAATATACAATAGAAGATAATGGGGTTTTTAGCTGTAAGCTTGCCCCAGGAAATTATCTGTGTTGTGTGTGATTTTTCTTTCTTCATGTTCATGTGATTAGCGATTGTGTTTTTAATTCTGAAAAATATTTGTAGAAGCGATTCAATATTTAACTTTAGTACATTGTTAGATCGGGTGAATCCAATATATACATGCACGTTGTATATTTCTACAGGGTAACCTTTCCTTAATCCCCTCGAAGCTTGAAAGTAATTGGCAGGTCTACCATTGACAAGCGGGGAAATCCAAGGCTTATCTGTGCAGGCTATGATCAAGTTGAAGAAATCAGAGGAGAACCCAAAGGTAAGAAGGACTTTATAGAGGAACAAGAGGTTAACCATGACAAAGGCATTTTCCATGTCAAGCTTGATCAACATCCCTTGCTCCTTCCATTGATGGCTAGAATGCATTGCTTCTTGTACCTGTATGACATTATCCAGGATGTGTCTGCCTTTGACAAACCCACCTTGAGAGGGGGAGATGAGATTCCCTAGCAATGGCTTGATTCTGTTGGCTAGGAGCTTGGCGACGATTTTGTACAAGCATTGCAGAGGGAGATGGGCCTGAATCTTTTAAAGGATCTTGGGTTCACCTCTTTAGGTATTAAGGATAGGAAGGTGGAATTGGTGCCACCCCCCACCTTAGCTTTATTATGGAAACCTTTGATCATTCTCAACAGATCTAATTTGATAATGTCCCAAAATTTTTTGTAGAAATGGATTGATAAACCATCAGGCCCAGGGGCCTTGTCTAGTTCCATTGACCATATGACTTTATATATTTATTCATCAGAGAAAGGCTCCAGGAGGTTAGTATTGTCTTCTCTATTGACAAGGGAGGGGATGTGAGAGAGGAAGCCCTTTGTATCCTATTCATTGCTATCACTCTCTTTTCTATACATATTTTGGAAGTGAGACTTTGCAGTTGCTTTGATATTGTCGAAACCTTTGCAGACCAACCCTTTAGGAGTGGTGACTTCTGAGATGTGATTGCATGAGAGGCGAGCTCTGTACTGTTGATGGAAGAAAGAAGTATTTCGGTCTCCAGCTTTTAGCCACAGTCCGCAAGACTTAATCCTCCAATATTCTTCTTCAATTAGGAAAGAGCGATAGGAGTTTTGTTGTGCAATATGTTCCTTTTCAAGCTCCATAGAGGTGTTGTCTCTTTTTTCCATTTCCATTTGCAACTCTTCTAACAGCTGGAATGTTTCTTTTCTCTGACTGGTTAGGTTATTTTTGGGCTTTCTGATCCACTCTTTTAGCGTGTGTTTTTTAGTCTTAAGTTTCTGCTCCCACACATAGCTCAGGATCCTATGATAGATTTTGACCAAGCCAAGTGAACAATGTCGAGAAACCTGTCTCTCTCACTCCAGAGAGGGTTGAACTGAAACGGGATTGGGCCCAAGTTTTCTTCCTCTTCCAAGGGGAGCAGGATAGGCTTATGATCAAAGGTTAGCTTGCGAATGATTTTAGGGGAATTAGCCTTTGTTCCAGCAGCAACGAACTTTGTACAAGAAATCGGTCAAGGCGAGTAGAGATGTGGTCTTCCCCTACTCTATTGTTGGACCAAGTGAATAGTCCTCTAGTTGGTTTAAAGTCCAGGAGATCCCATTGGAGTAAAAGGTATTCCATCTTGGGGAGCATTTGGTCCCTACTGCTACTACCTCCTCTCTTTTCTTTCAAGTCCAGGACAATAGTTAGGTCTTTGGCTAATATGATGCTCTTGGGAGAGTGAAGGTCTAAAAATTCAAAAAGAGATTGCCAACAATCTCTTTTTCAACGTACAACATAGGAACATAAATATTAAAAAGAGAAAAGGTTAACTTACTTGTGGAGTGCCTTAGCTTGGTGAAAATCAAGTGCTGGGTCTCGAAGGAGTTATCCAAATGAAATTGTTCCTCCAACCATAGAGTGGAAATTCCACCTGAGGAGCCCCTTGCAGTTACGACATTCCCTTCATTTTTCTTCCATTTCGATGTGCTGATGTCAAGAAGGGTGTCCCCTTTGATTTTAGTCTCTTGGAGCATGATTATTTCAGTAGGTTCCATCTTCAGTATATCTTTGATAGCTTTATCTTTCATAGGGTTCCCCAAGCCTCTACAATTCAAGAGACAAATTTCATTATTTACTGTTGGAGGGGTTGGTAGCTTCTTCCTTGGGAGCTCTTGTTTTGGTATTTCTCCCGATGGACATTTCGATTGTGGATTGACTTCCTTGAGTTTTTTGTCATTCTGCTTCTTCTTCCCTGGATTCTTTATGTGATTTTCTTCCCACTCGTTTCGAAGGCCTCTCAAAGGATTCATCCTCTGAGGAGCAAGATTTTTCCAATGGCTTATTTCTGTTCATTTCAGCATATGAGGGTGGAGAGGAGGTACCTGGGATTACTCTAGAGGGGGATGTTTCTTCATTACCTTTTCCCAAATAGGGGGGAGTATTTTGTTGTTCTATGGTCTCCAAAGTTGTTACTGAGGGGTCTACAAGAGTGTTGAGCTCTTCAATATGTTTTTCAGCTTCAACCGATGGGGGAAAATAGCTCTCTGCCCCAAGAGTCTTCCCTACTGCTGATACTTTGGTCCCTTTTGTGACTCCTTTTCCTTTAGCTTTTGTCGGGGCTGCTTTCTGAACCAGGGTCCATTGTTCTCCTTTCGGATTCTCACTTTCGTCTTCTGCCTTATTTTTGTAGTGCCTTGCAAAATGGCCATAGCCGTGACAGTGCTTGCATTTAAACGGAAACTGCTCATAATCTAGCTCCTGGATATGGGTCCAGTTAGCAATCGTTAGTTTGATAGCTTCAGGTAGCCCAAATTCCAAATCCACCTCGACACATATACGTGTGCATGAGTATTGATCTTTTCTCATTGATTGATCAATATAATTTCCGAGGGTATTGCCAATGGCTTGGAGAGACTTTTGGTTCCAGCAATGCAGTGGGATATGTGGGAGGCATACCCACATTGGAACAGTTGAAGGCACATCTTGAGCAGGATCGAAGACAGGGGTCCATTTCTTTAAGTATAGTCCCTTAGGACCCATAAAATATGGGTCGTTTCTGAAGATGAGGCTTCTGTCTTCCACATTCTCAAAAACAGAAACAAAGTATCCTTTGCCTACCAAGTGGATTTTGATGCCTTCCGAGACTAAAGGAATCTAGTTCCTCTCCACCCATTATTCCACAGCTTTTGGAGAGGGACAGAGGCAAGTAAACTATTCAATGAGCCCTCTTTCAGCCAGGTTCAATGTAGATCGACAAGTTTCTTCAATTGGAAGGGCCACCGAAGGGATGCTATCCAACTTCTTCATGAACTTTTGCTAAGATTCAGTTAGAGGGCGCTTGCTGTTGGTTGTTATCAGTTTCTTGAATGCAAGGAATTCTAGAGGAGGAGGAACGGGAGCCTCAGGTCCCCCTTCTGATGCCATAGTGGTTGGGAGATCGCAGGTAGGTCAGCCTGCGCTCAACCTGTCAGAGCGCGCGCTAGTTGGTACAATAATATAATCTAGTCGTATATTTTAACCCTAGACTAAATTAGTCATTTTTAGTTTGGTCACTTAAAATTGATCAAATTTAGTAGTAATTCACTTGAAATAATTGTGGTGACTAATGTTTTTAGTCACCTAGTCACTAATTTCATCATTTTCTACTAGTGCATCCTCTCGGAGAAATGGATGCCAGATGATTGGCAAATGGCTCCTCAGGAAGCAATAATTATCCATGGCCTCCACCTAGCACCTAGCATGATCTCCCCATCTTCTTGGAAAGCTATCCCTGACATAGGGGACACCATCAGGATCTTCAAATCTCCTCTATAAGGATTCATCAAACTCAAATTTGATGGAGCCTCAAAAGGAAATCCAGGGCAAGCAGGTGTTGGAGGGATTTTTCGAGATCATCAACGCACAAGGTCTCCTCTTGGCCATCAGGCTAGGATACAAAAATTTGGTAATTGAAGGAGAATCTCAGTTGGTTGCGAACACTCTCAAAAAACTTAATCAAGGAATGAAGTGGGACAAACTAAGCCATAGATGGCGTACTTCTTCGCATGTGTAGGGATTGGATAATACAATCAAGACATTTGATTATATCATTATCACCCATGTAAGGAGGGAAGGAAACAAAGCAGCTGACCTCCTGGAAAATTGTGGTTGCGCTCACCTGAATGAACCTATTGAATTAAGCAAGCCTCCTAATCTCAGGGAAGAACCATGGATCAAGTTGTAGAGCATCATAGAGCAGGACAGGTCGGAGGTCAGAGCTCACCCACAGTTCTTGAACTCAGCTCCTCGATCGCGGTTTAATGAAGAAGATTGGCCCTCCCATCAATGTTAATGGTAGTGGCCTTGGGCTTGAAACCCACCGCTTTCCACATGAGTGGCAAGGGCAGAAGGTTGTACTATCACATGCAGCACGAGGTGAGATGGCAGGACAGAGGCCCGTGCATTGAGCTTAAAACAGGATGGAGGAAGGCTTGGGGGTTTTGTTATGACAGAAGACTTTGGTGCAGGCACGACAACAGGATAACAAACATCCATTGCACTTCCACAATGGCAAAACTCAGGTATGTGCTTGGTTTCCTCTCCCTTTTTCATGCTATGTTTATGTTTTATGATTTGGGCCAGTCTCTATGGGAGCCTAAGGGGATTAAGCTGGACTGGTATAGTCTTTTGCTGGGTAGGGGAGAGCGGAACCATTCCGAATCTGGTTGGGGGAAGGTTGGGGTTATTTTGGGTCTTTGCCTCTATGTCGGAGTAGGAATTGGGCATGGCCTCAGTATGCACCCGAGTGTGAGTCTGTCGGGTAAGGGATGCCAACAAGAAGGAATGGTGAGGCGTCGGGAAATCCTGCCAAGGAATAGAGTTAAGGAGTAGTCCTGGATTGTGTTTAGTTCAGAGGCTTTGCTGGTTTATACCACCTTGAGCTACTTGGGCTTGGTGCATATGGGGAATGGGAGAGGGAATTCCACCCAGGCCCGAGAAGTGGGCAACGATGCCTCCTCTGTCTATTTCGAGACTGGGAGGTATGATGAGAGAGAGGACACCAGAAGGGAGGTCAGGAGATTGATGGAAGAAGGGAGCTCTTTGGGTTATGGGGATAATTGTTGGGGTGCACACGACCGTCAAGGACAAGGGGTGGATGAAATTAAGCAGGGTATGAGGGCGATGGGTCTGTAGATGGATGGGCAGGGGAGAAGTCCTGGGAAGAGGCCCCCGAGTCACCTTTCTTCTGATAATTGGGATGCGTGTACCTTTGATCATTTTCATTATATGTAATTATGCCTCCGTTTGATTGTGTGGATAGGTCACCTACCTAGAAACCTAGTCAAAGACTGTGGGATGGCACAGTCCAAGAGTCCTGCAGCTCACAACCATTCTAAGAGCCCTGCAGCTTGAGGCCATGGCCGGAAAGATAAATGGAAGGCAGTAGAAGCCCAACCTAGCTCACCCCCAAGCAACCCGGGAGGACGGAGGCCTGCAATCGATGTGATTGAAGAGGAAGAGGAAGCATACCACGAGAACACATTAGAGGAAATTCAAAAGCTCATTGAAAAATGGGAAGCTGACATAAATAGACATGCAGAGACAGAGATGGATATTAAGGAATGGAGAGGTTTAATACTAGATCTGGGACAAACAAGAGGCATACTAACATAATTCAAGCAAACATTGTATCCTTATTGATCTATGAAGAGAATCCTTGGCAAAGCCTTGGAGCAGATCTCTATGAATCTGGTGACATTAGCCCAAGACTTACGAGACTACAAGAGCAAGTTTGATAAGATTAAGTTCCAACTGAGGAAACATGATGGGTGCCTCGAGCATATTGACTACCACCTCTCGTGTATTTCCAAGCCTTTTGAGCAGGCCAGTACCTCGGTTCAGGATCTGACACCAATGGAGTCGACCTCAGTTCCAGACGAGGTTGAGTATTTCATGACTATTTTAATCTACCTTTTTGCTTATTATTTATATGCGGCTAGCATTTAAATTTCAAGTGTCCAGTAAATATGTTAGTCAATCTGTGAAAAATTGTATATGTGTGAGTATCCAGGCTTTGTTTGCTTGGTATGACAGACTGAAAACCTTATTTTTTTGGATGGAATACCACACCATTAGGTGGCCAAAAAATTCGGTTCCCCACTCAGGGTGGGTTAAGACCACCAAACTCGTAAATCTAGTTGTTTGGTGTTTATAAAATGAATGAAAAAGGAGTCTTACCAAGATTTAAAAGAAAAAACTATAAAATGTATAAAAAATATACTAAGTATAATATAAAAATGCAAACCATACTATACCATGTGCAATACTATTGGATTCTCAATGCCATGAGCCCATAAAACACTAACATTAAGTTGAAGCAAAATTTAACGGCAAATGTACATATTATAGCTCTATCAAGCTATGTGTCTCCATCAAGCTCCATAGCACGATGGAGCTATGTAGTTTAATTGAGGGTTTTATTTAGTCCTAGATGGACCTTTTAAAAGCTTGTTGGAGGGCTTAGAAAACACCCTCACAAAGATACATTTTCAACCTTTGGAACATAAGTTCTTCCAAAAATGAGTAACCCAACTCCATCGAATTCACCCTTATTTTATTTTGAAATCACAATAATATAAAAAAATATTTATCTTAATTGGCTTATTCATAAAATAAATAATTATGTATTATGGTTTTGTGTATTTATTTTCTCATGAGAATAATATGAAAAATAAATAATTGAAATAAAATATTTTGAAAACAATTACTTTGAATTTGTTGTATTTAGGGTGCAAACTTACATAAATGAAATTTAGTTTTAAATTTAAACATGACAAACAAATAAATATTATAAAATAAATATTTGTGAGTTTAGTTCTAATTTATATATTCATAATATAAATATTTGTAATTTTTTTATGGTTATGGTGGCAATTCACATAAATAAATCCACTTGTACATGCCAACATGGAAAACACAAAGTTAACTACCCTACTTTAATAATGGTGCTAACTTGTCCATCAAATATGGTGATTATATGCTTCATTTTTAATATGATACATAAACATTTACACCACATTAACACCATATAACGTAAGTGGTGCTAACTTATGGTGATATACTTCATTTTTAATATGATGCATAAAAATTTACACCACATTAACACCACATAACGTAAGTGGTGCTAACTTATGGTGATATACTTCATTTTTAATATGATACATAAACATTTACACCACATTAACACCACATAACGTAAGTGGTGCTAACTTATGGTGCTAAAAGAGAGTTTTTCTTGTTTTTACCCTAGGCCTATGTTTTGGCCTTTTCATCTCCTTCCCCTCACACAAATTCAAAAAGGTTACTTCTTCCTACTTCATAACATCATTTCCTCTCACCCTAAATTTCCTAAAAAAATTAGGCAATCCCAAACTTATATTTCCATCTCATTCATAGACCCAGCAAAAATACTTTGTTTTTGCTCCTCTTCATTGGGGTTTTCTTGCTACCACGGACATTGACACCTCCCCCTCTAAGAGGAAGAAGTATAAAGGAGGAAAGGTATTGAGGTTTGAGCCCTCTAACTTCCATAAAATTGCCTCATCTCCTTTTATACTCAAATATTCTCAAGATGTCAATTGTGTACAATTTTTCCAAAAAGTACAAAAGGTGGGATGTAATGAACAACTCACAAGGTTATTTTCCATTGCTTTGAAAAAGGAAAAGGTTGTTATAGTAGGGATATAGTTCACTTTCACACTAGAATCCATCTCCACAGCCACTGGAATACCAAATCATAGAGAATATTGGTTCAAGGGTATGAATCTTGATTATGAATACTTCAAACCCTATTTGAAATCAACCTACAAAGATGCTCCATTGCATGTATTTCCTTTCAGATATTTATTGGATAAATATGCTCCATTGATGAAGTCTATTATGAGGTTTTTCACTTGTGAAGGAAATTTTTCAATACTTTATCAATACCACATAAGACTAATAATGCATTTTACAGCTGTGATATCTCTTAACTTGTGTAATTATCCTTTCAAAGTGTGACCAAGATGGCAGAGAAGATACATGAAAAGGGAAAATATCATACAATCAGTGTTTTCCACCATAATCTGATTAAGATCATAATTATTCACCAATTGCAAGAGAAGCAGATCACTTGGGAGTAATTTTTGGAGAGTATAGTTTAGGAGAACTTGGTAGAGCCACTACAACAACAAGAATTTTCTTCAGCAGAGCATGATGTGGGATCACTACGCAATCGGGAGGAACAATCTCCAAGTGACGGAGATGAGGAGTAGCTAAGCAGAGATGGAGTATTAAGCCATGAGGAGCACCATTCACTTAAGAGAGAAAAAAGGACAAAGAGGTCAGAACTTATCAGAGAGGAAATAGGCAAGTGTTTGCTCCACAAATTATGGAAGGGGCCTTGCCTTCTACATCAGCAAAGCAGGGATATCATAAGAAGCAAGAACAATTGTCCAAGAGAAAGAATTCCTTCACCATGACATTGAGATGATGGACTTGGAGTCCCAAGATGAACAGGAAACCCTAAACCTGGTCATCAAAGAGAAATATGCCAAAATCATAGAGCTAAAAGATAAATTGGCAAGGGCCTAGTTTGTTATCTCCTTCCTTAAGCAAGAGAACAAACAGTAGAAGGAAAAACAAGTACTTTTGGAAATTTACTTATTGAAGGAAACTACAAGGAAAAATGTCAAAGGCAAAGCACTGATTGGACATGATGAGTTTGATGAGGATGAGGCCCAGACCACTTAGAAAGGACCAAAAACAAGGGGCCTAGAGCATTGGAGCTAGAAAAGCAACAGGAGGCACTTCTTGTGGAGGAACTCACCTTTGAGGAGAGGATTGTAATGGAAATCAATGAAGATAGGGAAGTTTGGCTTGACAGAGTAAACATACACTTGGAGAAGCTCCTTCACAAAGCCAACAAGGAAAATAAGATGATGAGGCACATGGCAGACCACTACCATACAAGAAACACGATTTTTAATGTCAAGGTTAAGCAATTGCAAGAGAATCTCAAAGAAACCCTAATCAGCCGAAAGGAGAGGGGAAAACTCCATTTTCTTGTTGATACCTCCTTGGTTGCATGACACACTTTATCAGGACTTCACACAGTAACCTCACACAGCAATTTGGAAATTTTGCAAATTTTGGGGTTTTTAGACAAATTATGAATTTTTGACAATTTTGCCTCTGCTCAGAAACACAGTGAAATTTTATGCGCTTTTGCTATAGGCCTCCAAGAAGGAAAAAAATTATGTTTATGGAAAGCTAATTAAATATTCCCTAAATAATTTTATAATTATCCTATGTAATTTTCATTTGACAGTTTCACGTTCGAAAATGTAAAAGGGTAAAGGGTTAAAATTGAATGTAAAAGGGATGGTAATAGAGTTAAATAGGTGTCTTTACCTCTCATTAATTCTTGGAGAGGATTTCTCTAGTTGGTTTGCTAAAAGGAAAAACAGTTCATAACTTCCCTAGCTTTTTGTTTAGTTGGAGAAGACTTGGGTTCAGCTCCAAAAGTCATGGATTCGACCCCTGAGGGTGGGAGAATTCTGTTCTGATCTATATCTTTCATCTTCTTAGTCATTGCAAGGGCTGGATGTTGTAGAATTGATCTTTGAACACTAGTGTATTCAGTCATTTTTGGCAGGAACTAATAGACAAAGTTGCAACTATTGTGGTGGGATTCATGTGGTATGTGTTTTAGCAGTCTCGCCTCTTATGTTTTCATATGTTTGAATGTATTATGCCTTCCATATTCGTGTCCATATCTTAATTTGATTGATTTCTAAGTTGATAAGCATAATTCATTATTTTGATGCTCTGTTTTGGAGAAATTATCACATTTGTGTTTCACTTTCTTCTGGCATAAAATAATTTATGATTTCCATGCTCTTTTTGAAACCCTAGCAATCTCTCACACTCACCAAGATATCTAAAAGTGCTAAAGGGTGTGTTTACCTCGCCCCATCACATCTCTGCAAGTCTAATTTTCAGTGCCCTGACCTAGTCTTTCCTAGACATAATTTACCCTCCAACACCAAATCCAAATCAATCAAATCCTAGAGCATATTATACCTAGCCTAAAATCTTCATTATCGAGTCAATTTGGTTGTGATCTCATGGAGAGAGTCCTATCCTGTGTATTAGGGCTAGCTACTAAGTCAAAAAGGTTTGTGGTTACCTTCGGTGGTCTCCTTCTCAGCCTTCAAAGATCCGGTGGAGTGATAACATATTCCACAAAGGAATATAAAGTGAATAGGCTTGACTCTTTGCCTTACACTCATTAGTTTCCAAACTCTTCATATCTTAAATATTAGAACAAAAATAGATAATTCATCCAATATTAATTTCAGCCATATGTAATGATTAAATGCACCATCCTAATGCCAATATCAAATAACAAAATCTATCATTAATGTATCACCACAATCTTTACAACACCTTTGCCTTTGCCTTGGAGTCTTGCCTTTGCATCACAACAATTTAGCTTAATCAACAATTTCACATCATTACAAATTCTTCAATGTACCAATTTCACTACACTTTTGTCTTCTTTGCCTTGCTGCTCCTTTATACATTTTTTGATCATGATCTACTCCTTTTCCATCAATGACAATATTTCCAACAGTCTTCCCCTTTGACATTGATGGCAACACATTTTTCCTCTCCCTTTTACTCTGATAAATGTCTTCCTTCCTTTGATTACCTCCCCTTTGAGATCAATGGCGAGGGGGTTAAATGTCTTGTAGCATGAAGAAAAAAATCTCAGTGTAGCTTCCATCATTGCATTATTGTTTTCTAACGTGCAAAAAACATTATTTCTCTATAAGTTTTACATGAACATTGTTCACTCTTTCATTGAATGAATGCCACTTCATATGTCTTGTTGTGGCTGCTCCAGTTTTAATGAGTGTTGCTCAAAGATGAATACTGCTTCAAAAATGACTATTGTTGCATATGGTATATAATTATTATTGAGAGAACACTTTGTAAATTATTGCAATTGCATGAATATACACAGTAAACTGATTCCATCCATATAATAAGTGCATTGCACTTTTATAACGCTGACATTAGGGGAATTTTGAGGTCTAAAATGGGCCTCCTAAGGAAAATGTACAATCAAAATTCACTTTATGAGAACCAATCACATTTTAGGGGATGACATCATCCTTAATGTTTGAGGTGACATTTCTTGAGTTAAAGTTACTTACTTGTCACATTCTCAATAGTGGATAAAAACTCATGGTTAACCATAGTAGTGCTCTAAGTACTTTTAAAGTCAAAGTAAAGTACTCATAATAAATGTCATTTCACATTTTTTGAATAAAAATATATTATTGTCATTCCATATTTCTTAAAAGAAATAATGCATATCCATATACATTTATTATATTATATTATATTATTTTATATTATTTTTATATAGTATATTAATTACATGTTATTATGCAATTTAAATAATATGAATTTTATTTAATAACATATAATATAATTAAGAATTTATAAATTTATAAATTTATATTTATATTTATATTTTAAATTACTTAAGTAGAAAAGACAAATGCATTAGTTGTTCAATGATGATGATTTTTTTTAGAAAAGCTCATTCTTATTTATAGTCACATCAGTACAATTTTTTTATTAATTTTATTTTGGTACAACTTTTGAATTGAATTTAATTATGGTTACATGAATTGTGGTGAAAAAATGAATTGAAAATTCATAAATATTATTTTATTGGTTTAGCTATTATTTTATTATTTCCTTAGGAGGCCCATTTTAAACCTCAAAATTCCCCTAATGAGATTATAATAAAAAATGCTCCATAAACAAAACTATACAAGAATATATAAAAAGTTCCATCAGAAAATACATGAATAATGAATATGTGCCATGTGATATATAGACCCTGCTCCAAATACACTTCATATTTTGTTAACATTGCAAGAGCTCATAAGAAAGAACGAGATCATCTACAAGCTTGTAGCTACCAACAAGATGAGAGTTGATAGTTGAGGCATTAATTTCATTGGTTCTATACCAGAATCCATCAACTCCCTAGTCCTTTTTACCATTCCGGATGTGTCAGTTAATAAGGTCAGCTCCAACATATCTATGAATTTGTCATCAGAAACAACTCCAATCAGTTCATGCAACATAGGTAACATAATTCTTTGTCCCAGCAAGCTAAGCTGGTCAAGCATTGTCTATGTATCTCAAAGAGAGCCATCCGATTTAGTTTCTATCATTTCAAATGCATCAGATTCAACCTCCAATTTTTCTTGAATTGAGAGATTATGCAGTCTGCTCACAATTTCAGCATCTTTAATTTTTGAAAAAAAAACTTTTGGCACTTTGAAACAACAGTGAAAAGCATTTTATCGGAGTTGGTAGTAATGAATATGAAGACATCATGTCTAGGGGGTTATTCTAGACTGTCTAGGAGAGCAGTCAATGTTTCAGATATCAACATGTGACATTAATCAGTAATGAGGACTGTGAAACGTGAGAAGGATGGAGCGAAAGCAACATTCTTTATAATGTATATCACATAGCATTACAAAGAAATAATGTATTATAAAGAAATTTGCGGTGGAGAGGTAACCAAATCGTTACACCAAATATAACGATTGATGATGAGATATTATTTCAGCACAAACATCCATCGTTCAACGCAAAGAGTGTGGGGCATTGAAATATTTTCCAGCCTTGCTTGCACTGTTGACTCAGTTGAAGATATCTGGTTTTCTGTTGATATACGAACTACCTTTTACTCATTTGGACAACTGCATAGTTCCATGGCTCTGACAGTTACGGCTTAATTCAACAGGGATATTTGAGGTATCATTTCATGAGGGTGTTTGCTTCACCCTTTGATCTCTGAGTTTTGTTAACTGTACTAATTTGGTCATGGTTGGAACATTTCCAAATATAATCATTAAATTACCATTTGAGCTTTGTTATCATTTGATAATAATAGAAGAGCTCCATGGATTTGAAAAACTTCAAGTGTTGTGCTTTACAGGTTGCCGAAAATTTAATTCCAACTGCAACATAAACAACTGGACAGAAAATCTGATTTGCTGTAGATATTCCAGACTGTTGGATGCCTCAAAGTCGTGCTTGATATTTTGCACATTACTGTGCATTAAATTTTCAGAATTAAATGCCCCTGTAACAGCCGACTTCATTTCTTCAAAAGGCATCACCGCTTGCTGCATTCAATACGCAGATAAGCTTTAGAAGATATTTTGTATTTTTAAATATTATAAGTCAAATATGTTTTTCACTTATAAATGTAATGAACAGTAGTTCGTTTTAATGTTAGAGAGTTTGAGAAATAGAAAAAGACAGAGAAGAAGGCAGAGCAGGAAAAACAGAGGAAAAACAGAGTCACTGTGTTTTGGAGCAGCAATGCATTCTACAGGCAGTTTCAGCAACAGACTGTGTGGAGTTTCAGCAACTGTCTGCCTATTGCTGAAACACGAATCTGTGTAAAAAACAAAGTTTGTAAAAACAGAGTATGGAGTTTTTGATTATTCCAGAACTGTAGTTCTGAAGAAGTTTGTAATTTTTATTGTCATTTTTATGGTTAATAGAAACAGAGCTTTTCTCCATATCTTCTTTGTCCAGATTTCTCTCATTTCTTTGTGTTGAGTTGAGGAACTTTGCTTCCTCTGTTTTGTTCGAAATTTTCAGAAATTTCCATCATGGTATCAGAGCTGGTTTAGGCACTCAGTGAGACAAAAACAGAGTTTGTTTTTTCCACTGCAGGAGCTGTAAGAAGCTTATTGAGCAGATTTCTCCAGCAGAGAAATTTCTTGCTTGTTTTATTATACAGTCAGTATCTTTTCTTTACTTATACAGTTAGGATGGCAGACGCTGGAACTGGTTTGACAAATTCCCAAATTCCACAGTTTAATGGGAAGAATCACAGTTATTGGTCCATAACTATGAGAGCATTATTTGCTTCTCAAGGATTATGGGAGCTAGTTGAAACTGGCTACCCTGAACCTGCAGATGCAGCAGCATTGGCTGCTTTGACAGTAGCAGAAAGAGACTTGTTGAAGAGCGACAGGAAGAAGGATGCCAAAGCCCTCTTTTTTCTCTTTCAATCAGTACATGAGAGTATTTTCCCACGGATTGCAGCAACAAAAAAATCAGAGGCATGTGATATTCTCAAAACTGCCTATCAAGGCATGGAGAAGGTGAAGACTGCAAAGTTGCAGATGTTGAGGAGAGACTTTGAAACACTCAGCATGAAGGAATCTGATACAGTAGATTCATTCTTCACTCAGGTTATTGGGTTGATAACCCAGATAAGATCTCATGGTGAAATTCTTGAAGAAAGAAGGATTGTAGAGAAGATCTTGAGAATTTTACCCTCAAGGTTTGAAGCTGTTGTGGTAGCAATATAAGAGAAAAAGGATCTCTCGCAGTTCACAGTAGATGAACTCAATGCTTCTCTTATGTCTCATGAACACAAACTGAGTAGAGGAACAGATTCCTCTTTTGAACAAGCATTCAAGACTCAGATGTCTTTCAGCCAAGGAAAAGGTCGGGGCAAAGAAAATAACAGAGGTCGTGGAAGAAGCAAAAATAGAGGCAGAAATAATCATGCAAGCACAAGCAGAAGGAGCTGAAATCAGAACCAAGATGAAGGTTCAAGAAAACAACAACCTCATGGACAAAGGTATGACAAATCCCAAGTCCAATGTCATTATTGTAAGCAATATGGGCACTATGCCAATGAATGTAGGAAAAAAACAAAATGACATGAATAGTAAGCAGAATGCTAATTTTGCAAATGAAGAAGATAAGAATCCAAAGTTTGTGCTGTTAACATGTAACATTGCACAAGACAAACAAAATATTTTTGGTTCTTAGACTCAGGTTGTAGTAATCACATGACTGGAAATATTGCAATGTTTTCCAATCTGGATGAAAATGTGAAATCTGAGGTAACAACAGGAATTGATAGTAAGATATCTATCAAGGGTAAAGGCAGAGTCAGTATCCGAGCAAGAAATGGAGAATAGATGATTGTGCCAGAGGTATACTATGTACCTGGTCTGAAATGTAATCTTTTGAGCATTGGAAAGCTCATTGAAAAAGGTTATAATGTGTTCTTCAAAGATGATATGTGTACAATCAGAGACATACCTCCAAGTAAGAAGATCATTGCACAGGTGCAGATGACCAGCAATAGAATGTTTCCTCTCAAACTCAGGGCAGATTTGAAGGAAGGAAGAACTATTGCAGCTGTAACACAAGAAGTCTTTCAGGAACAAGTGAAAGATGAGAATTGGTTGTGGCACTTGAGATTTGGACATCTCAATTTCGGAGGCTTGAATCTGTTACACAGAAAGGGAATGGTAAAAGGATTGCCATTGATCGAGAAACCGGACAGCCTTTGTGAAGGCTGCATCTTGGGCAAGCAACACAAAGAAAGCTTTCCAGCAGGAAAGAGTATAAGGGCAAAAGCACCATTAGAAATTGTTCACTCTGATGTGTGTGGACCGATGCAAATACCATCATTTGCCGGAAATAAATATGTTTTAACTTTCATTGATGATTACACCAGAAAAACATGGGTGTATGTGCTAAAACAGAAGAGTGAAGTGTTTGAGAAATTCCGCCACTTCAAAACTCTTGTTGAAAAGAAGTGTGGGAATTATATCAAAGTGCTCAGAACAGATAGAGGTGGAGAGTACATCTCCAAAGACTTTCTGCGTTTTTGCAGAGAGAACGGCATACAAAAGCAGTTCACCGCGAGGTATACACCTCAGCAAAACGGTGTTGCAGAAAGGAAGAATAGGACCATTCTGGACATGGTCAGGAGTATGCTGAAGGCAAAACACGTGCCACATGAGTATTGGGCAGAAACTGTCACTTGCACAGTTTACATCTTGAATAGATGCCCAACTAAAGCTGTCATGAACAAAATACCAGAAGAAGCATGGAGTGGACAAAAGCAAACTGTCACTCACATGAGAGTATTCGGCTGTGTAGCATATGCACATGTACTGGATCAGCTGAGGAAGAAGCTTGACAGTAAGGGGGAGAAGTGTGTCTTTATTGGCTATTGTGATGAGTCAAAAGCATACAAACTCTATAATCCATCCACCAAGAAATTGATAGTAAGTAGAGATGTGCAGTTCATTGAAGATGAAGCTTGGGATGGAAGCTTAGAGAAGACAGTGAATGTGAAGACAATTGTTTCTCACGAAGAAGAAGAGGAAGGGACAACAGTAAATAATCCTTCCTTGGTGGCTCCTCCTCCACCACAACAAGTACAACAAACCACACCACAAGCTGTAATTCGAATAGCCTTGTGAAGTCAAGGAAGTGCTTCTCCAAGCACACCGCAGGGATCAGAAATACCCTCAAGTTCAGATGGAACTCCAAGCACACCAAGAAGACCAAGATTCAAAAATCTGAATGAGATTTATGAACAAGGAGAGGTAAGTAATAATACCGGTCTGAATTCATTATTCGCTTTATATTGTCATGTTGATGACCCAATTCATTTTGAAGATGCTGTAAATGAAGATAAATGGATTGAAGCAATGAATGAAGAAATTGGTGCAATTGAGAAGAATAAAACATGGGAGTTAGTGGACCTCCCTGAAGGCAAAGATGCCATTGCAGTTAAGTGGGTCTATAAGACCAAAAGCAATGTTGAAGGCAAGATTGATAGGCATAAAGCAAGACTTGTTGTGAAAGGCTACAAGCAACAACAAGGCAAAGACTATGATGAAACCTTTGCACCAGTAGCAAGGATGGAAACAGTCAGAACAATGTTGTCTATTGCAGCACAGCACAAATGGAAGATTTATCAGATGGATGTTAAATCTGCATTCCTGAATGGAGTGTTAAAATAAGAGGTTTATGTTGAACAACCTCCAGGCTATGAAGTTGAAGGCCAAGAGCATAAAGTCTGCAAACTGAAGAAGGCTCTTTATGGGCTGAAGCAAGCTCCAAGAGCATGGTACAGCAGGATAGATGCTTATCTGATTGAGAATGGGTTTGAGAAGTGTGATGGTGAACCCACACTCTACATAAAGGAGAATGACGGTAAGATTCTTATTGTTGTTTTATATGTAGATGATTTAATCTTTACTAGCAATGATGTTTCTCTCATTGCTGATTTTAAAGCAGTCATGAAAAGTGAATTTGAAATGACTGACTTGGGCTTCTTAAGATATTTTCTTGGAATTGAAGTAGACCAAAGTGAAAATGGTGTTTTCATTTCCCAAGTTAAATATGTAGAAGCAATGTTGAAGAGATTTAACATGCAGAACAGCAAGGCAGCTGTGACTCCAACTGTAATGGGGTTGAAATTGACCAAAGAAGACAGCAGCAAGGATTTTGATCCAAAGTTGTATAAGAGCATAGTTGGCAGCCTCATGTACTTGACTGCAACTAGGCCGGACATTATGCACGCTGTGAGTTTAATCTCCAGGTTTATGGAAAGACCGAAAGAGACTCATTGGCAGGCAGCCAAGAGGATTCTAAGGTATGTGAATGGAATGAAGGGGTTTGGTATTTTATACTCCTCTTCTGAAAGTTTCATGTTGACAGGTTACACTGACAGTGATTGGGCTGGAAGTGTTGATGATAGGAAAAGCACATCGAGATATGTGTTTCATATGGGATCGGGAGCCATCTCATGGGCTTCCAAGAAGCAACCAATTGTGGCTTTGTCAACAGCAGCAGAGTATGTGGCAGCAACAGCAGCAGCATGCCAAGCAGTGTGGCTGAGAAGAGTTCTCAGAGATTTGTGTCATGAACAAGAAAAGGGCACAACCATTTACTGTGACAATAGCTCAGCAATAGCATTGTCAAAGAATTCTGTTTTTCATAAAAGGACAAAGCACATAGACACCAAATTTCACTTCATACGTGAATTGGTTAACAATGGTGAGATTGTTTTGCAGCACTGCAGAACAGAGGATCAGCTAGCTGACATCTTGACAAAACCATTGGGAAAGAAAAGCTTTGAACATTTCAGAGAATGCCTGGGTATGCAGCAAAACCCAGCAGTTGAAATTAAGGGGGAGTGTTGGAATTTAATTCCAACTGCAACATAAACAGCTGGACAGAAAATCCGATTTGCTATAGATATTCCAGACTGTTGGATGCCTCAAAGTCGTGCTTGATATTTTGCACATTACTGTGCATTAAATTTTCAGAATTAAATGCCCCTGTAACAGCCGACTTCATTTCTTCAAAAGGCATCACCGCTTGCTGCATTCAATACGCAGATAAGCTTTAGAAGATATTTTGTATTTTTAAATATTATAAGTCAAATATGTTTTTCACTTATAAATGTAATGAACAGCAGTTCATTTTAATGTTAGAGAGTTTGAGAAATAGAAAAAGACAGAGAAGAACGCAGAGCAGGAAAAACAGAGGAAAAACAGAGGAAAAACAGAGTCGCTGTGTTTTGGAGCAGCAATGCATTCTATAGGCAGTTTCAGCAACTGTCTGTGTGTTTCAGCAACAGACTGTGTGGAGTTTCAGCAAATGTCTGCCTATTGCTGAAACACGAATCTGTGTAAAAAACAGAGTTTGTAAAAATAGAGTATGGAGTTTTTGATTATTCCATAACTGTAGTTCTGAAGAAGTTTGTAATTTTTATTGTCATTTTTATGGTTAATAGAAACAGAGCTTTTCTCCATATCTTCTTTGTCCAGATTTCTCTCATTTCTTTGTGTTGAGTTGAGGAACTTTGCTTCCTCTGTTTTGTTCGAAATTTCCAGAAATTTCCATCTTGGTATCGGAGCTGGTCTAGGAACTCAGTGAGTCAAAAACAGAGTTTGTTTTTTCACTGTAGGAGCTGTAAGAAGCTTATTGAGTAGATTTTCTCCAGCAGAGAAAGTTCTTGCTTGTTTTATTATACAGTCAGTATCTTTTCTTGATTTTTACAGTTAAGATGGCAGATGCTGGAATTGGTTTGACAAATTCCCAACTGCCACAGTTTAATGGGAAAAATCAAAGTTATTGGTCCATAACTATGAGAGCATTATTTGCTTCTCAGGGAATATGGGAGCTGGTTGAAACTGGCTATGCTGAACCTGCAGATGCAGCAACATTGGCCGCTTTGACAGTAGCAGAAAGAGACCAGTTGAAGAGTGACAGGAAGAAGGATGCCAAAGCCCTCTTTTTTCTCTTCCAATCAGTACATGAAAGTGTTTTCCCACGGATTGCAGCAGCAACAAAATCCAAGGAGGCATGGGATATTCTCAAAACTTCCTATCAAGGCATGGAGAAGGTGAAGACTGCAAAGTTGCAGATGTTGAGGAGAGACTTTGAAACACTCAGCATGAAGGAATCTGATACAATAGATTCATTCTTCACTCAGGTTATTGGGTTGATAACTCAGATAAGATCTCATGGTGAAATTCTTGAAGAAAGAAGGATTGTAGAGAAGATCTTGAGAAGTTTACCCTCAAGGTTTGAAGCTGTTGTGGTAGCAATAGAAGAAACAAAGGATCTCTCACAGTTCACAGTAGATGAACTCAGTGCTTCTCTTATGTCTCATGAACACAGACTGAGTAGAGGAACAGATTCCTCTTTTGAGCAAGCATTCAAGACTCAGATGTCTTTTGGCCAAGGAAAAGGTCGAGGCAGAGCAAATAATAGAGGTCGTGGAAGAAGCCAAAACAAAGGCAGAAATAATCCTGCAAGCACAAGCGGAAGGAGCTGCAATCAGAACCAAGATGAAGGTTCAAGCAAATAGCAAGCTCATGGACAAAGGTATGACAAATCCCAAGTCCAATGTCATTATTGTAAGAAATATGGGCACTATGCCAATGAATGTAGGAAAAAACAAAATGACATGAATAGTAGGAAAAATGCTAATTTTGCAAATGAAGAAGATAAGAATCCAAAGATTGTGTTGTTAGCATGTAACATTTCACAAGACAAACAAGAAGATTTTTGGTTCTTAGACTCAGGTTGTAGTAATCACATGACTGGAAATATTGCAATGTTTGCCAATCTGGATGAAAATGTGAAATCTGAGGTAACAACAGGAACTGATAGAAAGATATCTGTCAAGGGTAAGGGCAGAGTGAGTATCCAAGCAAGAAATGGAGAACAGATGATTGTGCCAGAGGTATACTATGTACCGGGTCTGAAATGTAATCTTTTGAGCATTGGACAGCTCATTGAAAAAGGTTATAATGTGTTCTTCAAATATGATATGTGTACAATCAGAGACATACCTCCAAGTAAGAAGATCATTGCACAGGTGCAGATGACCAGCAATAGAATGTTTCCTCTCAAACTCAGGGCAGATTTGAAGGAAGGAAGAACTATTGCAGCTGTAACACAAGAAGTCTTTCAAGAACAAGTGAAAGATGAAAATTGGTTGTGGCACTTGAGATTTGGACATCTCAATTTCGGAGGCTTGAATCTGTTGCACAGAAAGGGAATGGTAAAGGGATTGCCATTGATCAAGAAACCGGACAACCTTTGTGAAGGCTGCAT
>JAXQQM020075287.1:0-12887 GCA_034641835.2 Pinus albicaulis | reverse complement strand
AAGATTAGTGTTTAACTATTTAGTTAGAGGATTTGCATATTTAGTGATCATTTCTCAAGTTTAGTTTGTGTCATTTGCCTAAAAAGTCATTATCAAGCTTTTGCTTTTATTTAGTCATAGTTTAGATTCTGCTTCAGTGTTTCCAATTGCATTTGCCATTTGCCATTCCATACCTTAGGCTTAACTCTGTTTTTGACCACCAACTCCTTTCCATTAGTTTTTTAGGCATTTCCATTGTGAACATAAAAATCACCAAAAGACCAAAAACATCATAAATCATCACAAAAGACCAAAAACATCATAAATCATCACAAAAGACCAAAAAAATCACAAAACACTACACACAACGCATTAGGAAACAAGCACCTAGGTACATATGGTACACTTCACTTCAGCAGTTTACAAATCCTGGTTGACAATTAAATGAGCTCGGTTTAGGAGACTAGATTGATTCAAAGGTGGACCTCTCCCGTTATTCGCCTATTTCTTCATCCTCCTCTTCTACTTTGCTTGGTGACAGTCTAGATTCTAGTAACCAGGTGGCTAAGAAGAAGAAAGAGAAGACGAAAAAGAAGAAGTCAGATAAGAGAGAGGCTAACTCTGCGGCTATTGCGCTTCAGACACCCTCCATCGATAAACCATCCAAGGTTCCACGAAAAGTCAAATTCCCTTGCATGTTGTGCAAAGGTGACCATCTTCTTCGAGACTTCCATGGCATTCCCAAGGTACTTCAAGCATGGTCTGATAGCGGTCCATCATTGCCTTTGGCTTCTGGAAATCATATTGGTGACACATCTTCGATTAGTACTGATAAGACTTCTAAGAAATAGGGTAATATTACGAATCCATGTAAGTTGTGTGAAGGGTATCATCCCATTCACCTTTTCCCATACGTGGATGAAGCCAAGAGAGTTTTGAAAAAATCTACTATTTCTGCACCCTACGTTCCGGCTGGTTACCATAAAATTTCTTTGAGTCCTCCACTAGTTGATTCCACGATCGGTCAAGAGTCATCCTTGGTCGATCTCGCTCCCCCAAAAATTCAAATTCAGGAATCCATTCCTGACCAACCATTGGATGTGGAATCATTTGATCTGGTCCCGCCCATGGTTCGTCAGGTCTTTTCCGTTGAGAGTGGATCTCATCCCCCTCATGTTCCTCTTGTTTCTTCAGATTCCTCGGACTTGGAGAAAGATCATCTCGTCCCTGTGATTCAAGAAGTTGCCCCTCCTGCTTCCGTGATGAAGGTCTAGGAGGATGCTCCTCTTACTTCAGTAATACCAGGGGAAGACCATCGTAGTTCGATGGTACCTCCTCCAAGTAGTTTGGTCGCTTCCTTTGATTGGAGTCGATTTGTAGGATACCACCTTCCTTCTTATGTGCCTTTTGAGATCACGGTACAGGTCTTCAAT
Organism: Pinus albicaulis; assembly: GCA_034641835.2. Lineage (NCBI taxonomy): Eukaryota > Viridiplantae > Streptophyta > Pinopsida > Pinales > Pinaceae > Pinus > Pinus albicaulis. The sequence continues at coordinate 11,475 of JAXQQM020075287.1, read as the reverse complement.
ATGATTGTGCCCAAGACCATTATAAATGAAGGTGCATCTGTTAGTATTCTATCTTCAACTGCCTGGAAAGCTTTTGGTTCTCCACTACTTGTGCCTATTACAAAGAATCTGTTGGCTTTTAACAGAGGAACCAGTCAACTGTTAGGGATCCTTCTGAAGTTTCCTGTTACTTTGGGAGGGAAAACCATCTATATAGACATGATGGTTGTTCCAGGCCCCTTGGATTTCAATTTACTCCTGGGGCACGATTATCCCTATGTCATGGGGGTGGTTGTCTCTTCCCTCTTTCGTGTGATCTATTTTCCACACAAAGGTCAGATCATGACCATTGATTAACTTTCATTCTTTGCTCCTGACATGACATCTGGTTCACAATCATCCCTTTCGGGTCTTTATCGCCGGTTGTATCTTCCCCGTGTGCAATTTATTTATGTGGCTACCTGTCCCATGCCCGCATTCAATTATAGTACCATTGTGCATCATGTGCTGGGGGCATTGGGTCCTGATTTTCGAGATGTTGTTCTCCCATTTGGTGCAGAACTCTTGGAAGCCATGACTTCTTATTCATCATGATGAAAGGTTGTCGGAGTAGAGTTTGTTTTCTTATGTCAAGCTCCTTAAAAAATGAAACAAGCTCTTCGGAGCATAGTTCCTTTTCTTGTGTCAATCTCCTTAAAAAATGAAACAAGGTTGACAGAGCACAGCTTGTTTTCTTATGTTAAGCTCCTTAAAAAATGAAACAAGCTCGTCGGAGAACAGTTTGTGTTCTTGTGTCAAGCTCCCTAAAAAATGAAACAAGGTGTCATGAGGATGGTTCATCTTCTATGTCAACCTCGTTAAAGAAAAAAAATGAATTAGCTCACAAGGATAGTTCTTTTAATGTGTCAACCTCGTTAAAACAATGAAACACGTTCCCATTCAATTCAAGTCTTTGATAAAATCTCATAAAATCCCAATCGAGTCTTTCTCTTGATCTCGTAATTTGAACCTTCACTCCATCTGCCTTTCATATGGACTTAAGCTTGGGGGGCATGTACCTCGAATTGAGTAGCTATGCTGGGGGCATGTTTACTTTCTTCAAGCATAGTTTGTTTCCATTTCAAGCTTGTGGAAAAATGAAACTGATTTCAAGCATAGTTTATCTTTGTTTCAAGCTTGTGTAAAAATGAAACCAAATTCAAGCATAGTTTCCTGATTTCAAGCTTGTGTAAAAATGAAACCATTCCCATTTTACCTCTTGTGATTTCCATCTTATCAACCTCTTTTTGCCAAATGAGCCTTGGTTTTCTCATTCCATCGTGACCATCTTCTCGGCCTATCATATGCCCTCACTTGGTTGTTTTACCCATTCCTAAGGAACTGCTGCAATGAGTGCTCTTGTTAGCTAGCCTCTTGACCTTTATCTTTTTTTGAGTAGTTCCAGCATCACCGAAACCAGTTGCTACCCTTTATACCACTCGTTCCTCTAGGAGGAGTCAACTTTTAGCTCTTTTATGACTCTTAAAAATTGAAAATATTGCCAAGAACCTTGTCATTTTGAACTCGTAAAATGGCTATGAAATGATATCTACCTAGTATACGTTTACCCCTTTTTCAAGCTGGGATAGATTATTTACGAAAAAGGAATACCTTAGCCTATCGCAACTAAGAGGTTCTTTCAGATATTGTTTTCTACCTTTTCGAATCTAAGGGACTATTTACGAAAAGGGACATGCTGGAGTTTTCTTTTCTGATTCTTTTCAAACTCTCTAAACATGAAAAGATGTCGAGTTCTCCCTTTTTCAAACTCATTAAACCCTGATGACATTGGATATCTTCACCATGACGTTAACCGAGTTCCTCCTTCCTAGGGCTCGTAAAATTTACTAGGTTGGATTTTTCCAAAGGACAAAATTATATGACAAGAATATGGTATCCTCTTCAAGCTTGTGTAAAAATAAAGAGGTACTCGCTAGAAATGTTGGGGAAAAATGGAAGTTATTCATCAGTTGTGTCGGTAGTATGTCACTCTCGAACATGACACTTATTTGCAGTTCGTGTCGGGATGGGATATCTTCATTCTGTCACTTTTCCTCCATGGGTATAGGAAATCTGTTTGCCTCTCATTCGATTACCCATATTTTCAACATGACCTATGATCCTATTTGAGTCAAATACTGCCAAATTTCGGAGTCGTGTCACCGATATGTTCAAGAGAAAAATCCTTCTGCAATTTGTACATTCCTGATCCTCTGTTTCAGTCTTGATTTAAATTCATATTATCTTCTCTGTTTTGTTTCGATGATCTGGGACTCGTTATGAACCTCCTTCGACGGATCGCTTCCTGCTGATTTCGGCTCCTTATCCAGGAAGTTGATCTAGAGAATTCTTTCTGGTACATTAGAGCTTGCATGCCCTAATGGAAATTTCTTCGCATTCAATGACAGGTTCACATCATTGGCCTTCGATCGGGTGATTTCACAGGTGTTTGAATTTCGATCACTATTCACATTCCGTGGATTGTACTAGTAGTACCTTGAGAACCATTGAAATTATGGGTGGTTTCTCTCGCACTTGTTAACAGTTCACATCATTGACCATTAATCAAGTGATTTTCTAGCATGTTTGACTTCAACACGTCTATTCACATGTTGGAATTTTTACTTTGATTGGGTGGTGTTGGAATGTAAGACCCTTGGCTTCGATCACAAAAGTCCAGGTTGCGAGGAGTGATTAGTCATTCATGATTATATACATGATTCTTTAGAAAGATGGTTATTACCATACCGTGGTTTCTCTTGTTTTGATCCTCTGTATACGGATGGCTGCGCCCATATCCTGGATCTATTTCATATGATTCCTTTATTTGGATGGTTGTGTCCATGCCGAGGATCCATGCACATCATCCTCTTGTTGATGGATAGTTGTGCCTATACCATGGATTCATGTATTTTCAACAGAGATTTCAGTTATCTATATGTATCTATGCTTGATTTGCAGGTCTCCCGACAACAACGTCTGGTTCCTTGCACGTACTTGTAAAGCATTTCACCCCTCAATCATGTTTGGACTTCATACTTTAAGGGGCATCTGATAGACAGTAATTTGTCACTGTCCCTGCAATCCCCATCTCGCACATGAGAGGTCATTTTTGTGACTAATTAGAAGTTTCATGGCTTGAAAATACCATCATTGCATCCCTTTCCATAAGGAAAACATTCCCTTTGTTGATCATTTCCTAAGCAAAACACTAAAAACACCTATTTTTTCCTTGGCACGAGTAGTCAGTTACACTCCCGTGCCGAGCTGGAAAATTAACACTGAGCCCGCGCCAGTTGGTGCTCTGTCACAGTGAAGCACCTGTGCCAAGCTGTTTATGGAATGTTTTTTAAAAATAGCGGTGGAGGTTCTATTCCAACCACCTCGAGGATGAGTCACTGTGAGTGGTAGAACTGAAACAACCATGGAATCCCTCCTTTAGTTAGTATTTTCCACCTCCCTTGGAATTATCCTAAAGGATAGGACTCTCTCCCACCTTTTTAGGGATCCCAACCTCCTCCTCTCCTCTATAAATATAGCCATCTTTCATTGATGTGCTAGTGGAATAGATAGCTGAAAAAGTTAGCATAGAGAAGAAGAAATCATAGCTTCGGGAGAATAGTTTAGAGTGTGATTGCTTGTGTGTGTTCCGAACATAGTGAGATCCTAGAAATTTGTGTGTGAGGGTGTTTCAAACGTGCTTGGATACAGACCTGCCAAAGGAGAGCCTCAACATCAAGGCTTGGTTGCAAACTGCCCTTGTCTTTATCAAAATAAAATGCATCTGATGTTTATCTTCCACTCTTGTTTACATTTATAATGAGATTTCTAGCATTCATTGATCAGTTAGATAGGCTGTAATTGTTTTATGTTTGTCTTGGATCTATTCTTGTCGTGTTGTCTTGACTACCTGTACAAGCAATTGAACAATTTTAGTAGCATGTATCGAGCTTGAGGAGAGCGACAGATCAAGAAGCTTCGACGGAAAATGACAACATAACATCATAGCGAGGTAGGACACCTTCCTTGCTCTAAATTTCATTTACAAACTAGGAAGGTAGATGTTAGTATGTTCCCGTAGTTGCTAGACCCACCCTAGGGATAGAGGGATCGCCTCTGTCCGTAGAGGGGATTTACCTAGACAACAAAGGGGAATTTACAAAATGGGTAGTAATTTTACCTACTATAATCATCCAGGACATACACTTGACTATTCCTGATATTACCCTCTAAATTAAGTATACATATCTTCGAGAGGGAAGTAATTAGCGAAATGAGAAGCCACTGTTACATTTAATGTTGAAGAAATTTATTTAAAAAATTAATAACTCAAGTGTCCAAGTGAAATTGAGGAAATACAAATCGCAGTAAGAATAATTATCCTGGTCAATAAAGACTTTGTAGGGAAGACTAACCTATTACAAAGAGATCGTTATACCAGAGGAACTTATGAAGTTAAACTTTAAAATTGATTCTCATATACAAGGTATAAAGTTACCATAACCTTATACTCAAGCCCGGGGAAATCAAATTCGAAGTAAGAGTATTTGCGTTTGATTAAGATAAGAAAAAAATTCATACAGAGATCCCCACCACTGAAGACAGAAACTAGGTCGAAAATGGAATACGTATAGAGTTAAAAATCCTGTGGTTTCCAGTCTTTGAAAAATGATAAAGTGGGGAATAATGTATAAGTTCCGAAAATGTAGAGTGTTTCATTTGAATCCATCGAGTATTATGGTACAAGTATAACTTTCTTAAAAATCATTAAATGATAACACGAAAAGAGAGTAAGCATATAGAATGTAGATTGAATGCAATTGCAGATTTAAATACTCTTCCTTTAATGCCTGCCTCACGAATATTTATTCAGAGGAATGATAATATGGAAGGATCTATACAAGTCTAACCAGCTACGAGAAGGGGGAAAAGTAAAACACATTGATAGTAGTAAAATAATTACCTAGTTAGCATTGAGTTTCATGGCCGAGAGACTCTTGTTAAAGTTGATTAAACTGCAAAGAACCTCGATGGCATTAAAGGAAGAATAGCTTAAATAAAAACGAATCACCAAAGTGGCAATGAGGAATATGGAATTAAACCTAAATCCCATTTCTTTTAATAAGTGGTAAACTTGTGGAAAGGGATTTGCATCGAATTATAATAAACCTGTAACAGATTGTCGTAATAGATACCATTGATGTCAGAACCAAAGTTCTGACAAAAAGAATCGAAAACCTCAAACGTGAATAAAATTATAGTGTAAACCATGAATGAAATGACTGGCAACATAAATGCAGATAGGCGCTTTCCTTACCTGATCTATAGTTCGTGGGCACAAAGGCGAAGTGGGAAATATTACCATGGAGTGATGTTGAAATCGCCTCGCTATCCTTCTTGCAATGAAAGCTGTGTTATGGCCTAAATCTACCTCACGCTGGGAAAGGTAGAATCTAGGGTAACATCAAACAATGCTTAACCTGGTAGCTATCCCTACCAGATTGGGAGAGGGCTCTCTCCTTCTCAATCTCAGCAAAAATTGATCAGTGAGCCTTGTGATGACTTGAATGAAAACTAATTTTTAGGCTAGGTATGTATGCAAAAGAGTTTGGTTGATTTTATGGGTATTTTTTTGGATCAAAGGGAAAGGCAGATTTTGGGTCTAGGAAAAAGGCTCAGTTTTGCAGAGATCTGAATGGGGCAAGATAGGAAATTGATTTGACACTTTGAATTTGAACGAAATGGAGAGTTGAGACAGGTGAAGATTTGAAGAGGGAAAGAAACCTTCAAGGATCCTCTCCAAACAGCTTAAAACATAGAAAATTAAACAAACCCTAGGTAGAGCACTGCAAATTTTAATGAATTCCACCTTTATCCTTGTTTGCTTAAGTTAAGAAGAAATAAGAGAGAAAATGGTATACATAAGACACCAGTAGACTTAAATTTACAGAGAGAAACACACTATCAAAGCAAAATGCCACATGAATCCCAAAGAGTGTTGCAAACCCTGGTCTATTCCTTTGCCAAACTGCAGAGATGAATGTACAATGATGCTCAAAGCATTCCCAAAAGTCCAACCCTGCTAATGACTGAAAAACCACAAGATATAGAAAAACAACCACTCATCCTAGCTTCCAGAGGTCGAGCTCATGAGTTTAGGAGCTGCTCCAACAAAATCTAAACTGAGAACTAGAAAGTAAGCAGTGGAACAACTTGCCTCTATAAACTAGGAAACTGATTCATTCAGTCACAAATCACCTTTTGATGGATGAATCTACCTCCATGAGTGAAAATTTAACAAAATTAAATAAATATCCATAAAATTACATTTAAATTACATCATGAGTTTGAAATTTAGAAGTAAGAAAGTCAAACTGTCAAAAACTAGGCGAAAAACAGAGTTTCTAGGTAAAAAATGAACAAAATCCTCCAATGCACCGCGCCTAATTCCCCTATGCATCGCGCTAGTTTGTAGCTGATTTGGGGGGCCTTCCTGGTGTCCAAATTTTCTCCAAGTGTGCTTGTTGGAACGATCTTCTTGTCTACTTTCCAACACAAGTGGAATTTCTGAATTTGGCCTTCATTTTCCCCTCCAAAACTGATTTCTCCCAACACTGCTTCTTGTGTGTCAAAAAAGGGGCAGAAAGGTCATTTTTGGGGTGTTTTTGACCCTTCTGGAAGCCCAAAACCTGTCAAAATTTCTTGGACATAGGTAGGCATGCATATTTTTCCATGAAAAATCCAAAAATGCTGAGTTTGCATCAAAAGGAGCCCCCTATAAAAATCGCGTGTCAGGTGGCGTGGCGCATAGAGCAGAAAAAAATGTTTTTTAGCTCAAAAATTCCAAAAATGCAAAAAATGTCCCAATTTTTTTGAAATTTGGGCTGAGTGTCCTCCATTATGTGCTATGTTATGCCAAGCAACCCTCAGCCAAGATCTTAAGTCTATCATGCCTTTTCCGACGCTTTGAGGTGTTCTTCAAGTTTGTCTAAAAGATCTTGATTCTTGCCTTGCAAACATGGTTTCTCGCCCAATAATGATTGGCCATGTGCCTCAACATGTTATTTTCTTTGTTGGCTTTATCCAACAATTTTTCCAAATGCATATTTAATCTTTCAAGCCAAGTTTTACGATCAGCTTCAATTTCTTGCTCAAGTGATGTCATCTTGGTTTTTCTCTTTTTAGCGGCTTGTCGGTTCTCTCGTATGTTTTGCAGCTCCATAACAGTTTGCTGATCCTCTCGCTGCTTTTTTCTTTGCTCAATGTATTTGACTATCCACTTGGCTCTTTGAAGGCAGATGGACAAAGTATTTATCTCCGCCCGTTGCTCCCGAATGATCTCTCTAAGCTTTGAGCTTGGTGAGCCCAAATCGGTGTCATCATCCTGAATGAGGATGAAATATTTCTCCTACCCTCCTGAAGGCCCCTCATCATGTATTGGCCTCTTTCCCTTGTCCTGTACCTACACTTCTGATGGAGGAAGCGAGACCCCTTCCACCCCGGGTGGAGATAATACTCGCTTGGCTGCTGCAAACAACCTTCTAGTGCCCCTCTGATAGGTGACAAACACCAACACACTAGTGGTCTATGTCTCATGAACCTCCTGCTGATCTGAAGGTCCACCGGTCTCATGAAAATCTTCCGGAGGTACCTGAGGAGCGGTGAAGAACTCATGAGAAATGAAATCCTCCCATGAAATATCCTGCAAACCAAGCTGATGCATAACCACAATTTTGATGAGTGCAAAATGATAAATACTATTATACTGCTGCTCAGGAGTTTTCTTTTGCACTAAGCTGGTCATCTTCTCAATATTTTGGCACATGAAGTAGGGGAGATTCATCATTCTCACCCTGGTAAACTGCATCAGCTATCTGATGTGATAGGCATATAGGCGAGAAAACCAGCCCTCACAACTGAAATATTTGATTATGAGTTTCATCAAAGGAGCGTATGAATCTTTCAGGTACCGAAAGCGAAAAAATCTGCTAAGTTGTCTCAAAAAACCAAGCTTGATGTATGGCTCATAGTGTTCCCTGTCAACTTGCTGCCTTTTATTCCATTGCTCTCCGACATTTGGAATACCAGTTGCTAGAGATATATACTCAGGTGTCAAGGTGAATGTCACACCTACAAGAGTGACTTGGCCATTGTGTAAATGAAGCACAAAAAATCCGTCCAACTCATGATGGTACTAGACTCTAGCAACCATCTCACAAAACTGATAACAAGACTGTTGTTGAAAACATGTGATAGCAAGAGGGCAGGCCTGCAGCTCAGCAAGCGAAGTAGGCTCTTCCCATACATGTTTACCACTCTTGTGAGGTCTCCTTGGTGCATGCAATTCAGTTTGAGAGTATTTGTGTGTTTCTTTCTCTCTGTCATAAGAGGAATCTGTCTCGATGTTTGCCAAATTTTGTGTTGTCTTAGATGAGTATGAAGAGTTTTAGGTGTCTTTGGTTTTTTGCTGCCAAGTTTATGAAAATGTGTGAGGGACTATGAAGGGAGAGGGTAAGGGGAATTTTGGGATGTTTCCAATTGGAATTTGGGGAATTGAAGGGTTTCAGGGACAGTCTCTAGGATTTTGGGATAACATTTGGGGTTTGAGAATTTTATAGCTAGGATTTGGGATAATGGGAATTGGGATAGGGATAGATGAATTGAGGAATATGGGGGATAGGGAAATGGGTTGATGAAACTAGAAAAATAGTGAAGGACCAAAGGATGAGAGAGTGATGAACACAAAAACCAGTTTACAAACCCTAGGCTATCATGTCTTGAGTAAGGCAGTAGGGTTTGATTTTTTTTTTTGTTAAATCCTCATAAACATCATAAGACACACGTTTATGGCATTGGAGGGGTTGTTTGAATTACTCTGGACCGGAGGAAACTAAGCAAATGGAGATTTGAATGAAATCGTGGTGAAAAATTGAGTTTGTAGCTGTACGCGCCATGCCACAAACCCAACGCGCCGCACCAGTTATATGCATCACGCCTGTGTGTTTTCAACACTGTGGAGGCTGACCCAATGCGTTGCGCTAGCTCAATGCGCCACGCCTCTCAGCCAATGCGCCGCGCCCACAAACTTGCACGACTTTGCTGCAATTTTTCTCCCTTTGTTCAACACAACCTTTTCTTTCTCACTCTTTCTTCTTGGAATGCAAATGAGCCCTTTGTAACATGAAAAATGACTTATATACCAAAGGATTTAATTTTCCACTCCAAAAACCCTCTTTTGTAATGTTTACCTTTGACACTTTTTTTTTTAAACTCTGTTTTAGGCAGTTTGCTTCATTTTGCCTCTAATTAACTAAATAATTTGATTTTTGTTTGCATTGCAGGGGACAGATTTGCTGAAGTTTGACAAGGTGACCAAGGTTGCCATTGAAATTATTTACAAATGAGAGAACATGAAATTACATTAAATATATACATAAAAGATAAAATACTCTATTTTTCTCAAAACGGAGTTTTGAGGAAAAATATATTTCTAGGCATGTGATGATGAAATTTATTTAGTACTAGAACTTTATTCGAACTCCTCATGCACCTGCTGACCATTGTTGGGCATTTTGAGGACGTTATTGATGAAACCCTAGACCTAATGGGACTGAAAACCCTAGAAATTACTCTTACAAATTTAAGGACAAAAAGTGAGTGAAAATGATCTTGATGAATGAAAATGGGCCAGTAGGTAAAGGACATGAGGGAAAATGTATAAAAATCCACTACCGTAAGATGATCCATGCTCCTAATGGAATGCAACTGACTGAGTGAGACACCTAATATGCAATGCAACAAGAGTATTTTGATAACTGACAGAGGGATGAAGATACAGAAACTAACATTGGCTGCAATGGGGATGGTAGCTCCTTGGAGGTGTCAAGAAATCTGGTGGAACTAAAAATGACTGAAAGACCTGACTCAAACAAACCAAACCAAAACTGAAATCAGCCCTCAGTTTTATAGCCTTCACCTCAGGCCCCAAACTTAAAGAATGATGATAACACAAACTTGCAATGAAACTTAAACAAACCGGTATGTACAGTGATACATATGACAACAGAAAACATTCAAAAATAGTACCGTTTGAGTAGCCAACCATTGACCAGCCCACCTGGACAATATTCTCCATTCATTTCTTTCAAAAGGAAAGCATTTTGTCCTCGATATGCAGCAATTCTGAAAGGTCCTTTCCAAATATTCTCAAACGTGCCATGCTTACCTTTATCTTTATTTCTCGCGTCCCACTTTAGCACAACTTCCTCTATTTGAAACTTGTCCGCCTTTGCCTTTCGATCATATATCTTCTTGATTCTCTCTTAAAGCTTGAAAGTGTTCTGAAAAACCTCTTCTCTAATCTGCTATAAATGGATCATTTGATTAATTCTTCGTTGCAAGTGATCATCCTCACTACCAGCTTCCTGCAGAAGTTTAACCATTGGAACTGCGAGAGAGGTCAGGAATACCGTGTCAACACCATACTCGAGCTCAAAATGGGACATCCCTATAGATTTCTTTTGACTTACTCTGTCTGCCGAAAGTGCATTAACCAGTTTCTTGTGCCAACTTTTCTTGTTCATTTCCAACAACTTTTTGATAATATTGACCAAGGATTTATTTCAGGATTCAGCCAATACATTACCTTGTGGATGATATGCGGTTGAGTGCCCCAAAGTGATTTGATACTTATCACAGAAGTCAATCATTCTTTTATATTTAAAGTCTGCTGCATTATCAATGATCAACTTATTTGGATAGCCAAAACGAGACAAAATATTGTTTTCAAGAAATGAAATGATTACCAAATATGTGGCCTGCCTAGTGGGAATCGCCTCAATCCTTTTAGTAAAATAGTTTGTCGCTGTAAGGATCCATTTATGTTGCACCGAAGAAGTTGGATGGATCTCGCCAATGAAATCCAAACCCCATTGTTGAAATGGAGCACTTACTTCAATGGGCTTGAGCGGTAAAGGCTGCAATTTTCTCCTACCTTGAAAAATCTGACATTCATGATAGCTTTTAACAGTTTTGTACACATCATCAAAGAGAGTTGGCCAATAATATCCTGCTCTCAAAATTTTGTTGGCCGTTGTCTTCCAGAAAATATGACCTCTGCAATCTCCCTTGTGAAAGTCTTCCATAAACTATTTTTCCTCTTCTTCAACCAAACAATTGAGCAAAACACCATCGGGATCTTTCCAATAGAGCACATTATTCATGATACAAAACTTGGCAGCCTTCAATTTTAGTGTCCTACTTTTTTTCTTAGCCATTCCTCGTCACCACTATGTTATAGCCTAGATCTACCTTAGGCTGAGAAAGGCAGAATCTAGGGTAACATCAAACCACTCTTAACCTAGTAGCTAGCCCTACCAGATCAGGAGAGGGCTCTCTCCTTGTCAATCTCAGAAAAAATTGATCAGTGAGGCTTGATATGACCTGAATGAAAACTGA